>JARJDW010007509.1:0-20806 GCA_030264715.1 Adinopsis sp. GC000173 | reverse complement strand
AGTGAATTTTCAACTTACAGTGACTTTATCAATGAGCAACTTCAACTCATCCTGCAATTCTTTATCTTCATCCGACTAAATTGGAACATTTCAAGCTAGCTATTATTGAATTTCGGTTGTGTTAAATACCTACCAAGTCTTCGGTTGCTGTAATTGGTTGTGCTTGCGTCACGTTCACAGCCATTTCTATTTTATTGGTACAAATAAATTTTGTTTTGTCTATAAAATAGGTAATTTGATTTATTAGCGCGTTGAGTTGCGTCGAGTTGATAATTTTATTTTTTTTTCTCGGCGAGCGCTAAAGTCGCAACGCGTGCGCGTCGTGAATTACATCAGCATCTTTTTTTGACAAGACGGCGATGACTCGTCATTGTCATGTACGATGATGATGGAAAATTCGTACATATATGCAAGTGCAGAAAAGAGTAAATTTTGTAATATTAGCTGTATACATACATGGATAATGTAATTAAATGTAGAATTTCAACCAAAATGGAAAAATAGAAGTAAAGTAAATCTGTTGTTGTAATATATATATATGTGCTCAAGGTATTTAAATTTTGGAAAAGTTTTTATTTTTATCTTTCTGCGTTGATTATAGGAATCAACAGAATGTGAAATTATGTTTCGTGTAAATTAGTAAGCGAGGTTTTTATTTACTTATTTCCTTTGGAAATCATAATATTTAAGTCATGGCTCACTTTGTTGTTTTTTTTTTATTTAATGTTGTTTGTTTGCCAAACGTCAAAACATGACAGTATAGTCAAATTCTACATTTAATCATATTTTTATATTATTCATTCCTATAAATTCTTAGTTTGTTAAATACCATTATGTAATTAATAAGCTTAATCTCAGATTTACTAGTACATACATAATGGTACTACAAAGCAAGCGTTTACAAGAATGAAGAATAATAATGTAGCATAAAGAATCAGAAAGCATGGAATGATCGTCGCCGCGCGCTATGTTATCTCTGTGGGAACGTATTTGCTCCTCGATTCACTTCGTATTAGATAAAACGCGCACTAAAATTCAGCCGGTGAACGGTGTGGCGCGCATACACAAATATCGTTTTTATTGGGTAGTAGTGGAAGAAGTAAGAAGGTAATGAAATTTAAACGCATAAAAATCTTTTTTAAAAGAAAAAGGGATTTTTATTATATGTGCAGAAGTAATTTATTATGTTTACCATATAATTTTAAGGCTTGGTCTTAGAGTAACACCTGATGTTATAGTATTTACAACAAATTACATACAAATATTGCATTAAACATTAAAACAACCTTTTTTATGTATAAAACAATGCTTTTTGCGCGCTTAATGTATAATACAATAAAAGTATATTGTTATTGTATAATTATGATGATATAAACTCCTATCAGTCCAATATTAGATTAAAAAATCGAAATAAACATATTTTGATTCTACAATGTTTTTTCCAGCTACATGTTTCAGGGAATTATAATTTCATTTCTTTTTTTTGTTTATAAAATTGATTTCTTCTTGGACTTATAAGAGATGTATTCTTGTAATAATATTTAATAGCATAAACGATGTTTTCTTTTTAACGTAAACTACACTTTCTTTTTGTTACGTTTATACAAATTATTCACTTTTTTGTTGTATGTACACACATTTTCAAAATAAATAAGAGGTTTTCATTCTTTTTTCATTTTTTTTTTTCATTTTAAATATTAAATTATTTCTTCCAGTTTTCTACAACGAAAGCCATCAGGGAAGTTTGCATATTTTTTTTGGAATTAATTCTAATTCATAATTATTATAATACAATAACAAATATTTATTCATAAAATGTGTGTTCAATCTTAAGTGCACGATTTTCTTTTTTAATGATTTTTTTTGTTCATTCAACGAACGTAAAATGTATGTTTTGTTGATGTACGTTTAATGGAAATTAACTGAACGCGATCACATCCAAAATTAAAAACACCATACTGCAATTTAATAATTTTTTCATGTTTCATTATCATAATAATATTTACACAGTACATGCGCATTCATTCAATTCATCATTTTTTTTCTTCATCTTAATAATTCATCATCAATTTTTTTTGTCTTTACAGAGCTACATTAGTATTTAATTCTATATATAGTGATGAAAATATTTTTTATTCTTCTTGTTTTACAATATGGTAATTGATAAAATCTTATTTTTTTTGTTTGCTTTTCGTTCAATTACAATCGAACACATTTAGATAAATCGTTAAACTGATAAATATACAATAACAAATAATTCAGCAATTAAAAAGTTGAGTTGATTTTTTTTCACTTTTATTTGGCGTAAACAATGCCCGAAATTATTATTGTATACATATATACATATATGGATAAACACGTGACGATAATTTGATTAAATCAAATGTAATTTATGCATAATAATGTGTGAATCCATATAGAAATTAATTTCAGCATTGTTTACCATATTAATTGAAAAATAGATTGTTGTTCTGACATGTAATATTAAGCGGTAAATTGTTTATCTTGTTTGTTGGACAAAATCAAGCGTTCCTTTAGAGTAGCAAACAGATTCTATGTTATAATAGCGTTTATGTATAGAGTTGGTACACACAAAATGTACATTTTTAAAATAACACAATAATAATAAATTGGGCGAAATTATAATTAAATCATCATGCAATTGGAAGAGTTTCAAGGTTGTTAAATAATGTATTATTATTTATATTTATATATTCATATATAGAAATGTACGTTTTGTGTCTTGAAAACCAGTAACATTTTGTTTCGTTGCCAAATTATATAAATGAATTATAATCAATTTTTTTTATATCTCATTGCACATATCTTACAATATTTTCTTCTTCTTCTTCATTAATTAATTAATTAATAATAAAATTAAAAGATACATAGATATCGTCTTTATCACATGGTTTTTTAAATATATTCAGTTTATTTTTCGCGTATTTTCCTCTTCAAACACTTTTCTTGTATTCCAAAAAATTTACAATAGAGTCTTTTTCTTTAATGAGTATTTTTTATGTTTTATGTTTGCAATTTTTGCTTCATTTATATATATTTATATATTTTATATAGATTTTCGTTAATTAATCACAAACTAGAAATATATATATGGGAAACACTGTTCATTTATTCTTATAAATGCACAAAACCACCATTTTTTCCTCAATAATTACACCACCATTACAAAATTTTTTTTTTTGTTATTTTTATGTTTATTATAATAATAGATGTAAATATACGTCGATTATTATTATAATTACGTGTTACGCATTTTTTATGTATGTATATTTTATATATAATATATATTTTGTATTTTTTTTTGTTTATTTACTGAAATAATAATAATAATTTATGTTAAGAGATTTATCTGCTCAAGTAATAGAAATAAAATTACGGTATGAAACCGTAAAGCCATTCGTCATACTACAGGCTCCTCTCGCATGAAATTAATATTTTGCGACGCGCAGAAATCTTGTGTGATTGGTAGGCAATTGATATATGAACAGATACGACAATCATATACGGGGAATACGTAAAATAATAGGATCAGACAGATGAATAAGAAGCATGCGGTTAGTAAACAGACCCATATCAGTACGACTTTCTTCTGGCGATCGTACGTGCCGAAGGAGACGAACGGTAGTAAGGCGTATGAGAGGAGAAAACCGAATACGAAGCCGAATATGTGCGCGTAGTTATCAATCCACGGCAGCATTCCAATCAGAAATAATACGAATGTGATTAGAAGTAGTTTACCTAGTGCTTGGTTTGGATGTTTTAACATTGGCCAAGAGTTTAGTACTTCAACTATAAGGCAGGCTAGAAGACCAAAGTGGGAACCAGCAGGACCAACCTATAAACAACAATAAAAACAAAATATTACGCATTGAAATATGCGTAGTATAGTATAATAATTAAGTGTCTACCCTTAATAGTGCTAGCTAATTTTGGCTATCAAACAAATCATAGGAGGCGCCCTATGTTGCCATGTGGATGGAAACCAAATAAGATCATAGTATGCTAGATTTAGTTTGCACATTATGTCATTGTCATTATTATATTATCATTAGGTTTATCCCAACATGCGGTTTTTAACTAGTTGACAATCGTTAATAGCAAACTGTGCGTTCCAAGTGATATTTCGACTAAAACTGAAAGTTGGTCGTGCATTCCAAGTCATTTATATAAATTTGTACTATTGGCTTCAATTCGTCGAAAATTTGAATGCTTATTATTATTTATTAAATATATAAAATAAAAGTAGGTTAAAGTAATCAACTATTGACAATTATTTTAAGTGGTTTTTATAAAAAATCGAAAATTGCTTGTAAACGTTTACCAAATAATTGACAACTAGTTAATAACCGTGGCTTAGATCAAACCTATTTTTAAAAAATATTGAAATGATTAGATTGCAATAACAAAACTATAGATAAGTTATGTGTAGTGAAATTGATATGTTTGTGTGGTGATATAAAATGACAAAATGTTTGATAAGTTGTAGGTGGGGAAAACTTACATCAGCACGATAAGGGACAAAAATAGCACTCGCTAAATTTCCAGCAACACCAGAGCCTATATAAATGATGCCAATACGTAAACTTCCGGTAAGCTTCTCCAAATCTCTCATAAGAAAGTATTGTATCAGCACGGTAATACATAAATGTAAAATGCCAGCATGTAAGAAGATTGCAGTCCATAAACGATAGATTTGATCCGGTATTTCGGTAAAATAGAATGGCACCATTCCGCAAACGTCATTCATACAAAACACCTACAAGATGGAATGGAAAATGTTGTAGTCGGATGTGAAATGGTTTGCATCAATATTAACATGTTAATTACTTGTGAGCAGAGCGACGCTTCCTCATGAAATGATCCTTTAACAAAATCGCAATATTCCCGTGTTGTGATCCTACATTGTCCGTGAATGCCAATACAGCATGGATGACCAATTACTTCGCAAACCATATGTTCGGCTAATCGATCTCTCGGATCCCTTTTCTGCACAGATGACTGGGTATTTGTTTTACGACATATTGGCCATTTAGTTATGTCATCAGGCCATTCATAAGGATGTACACTTGCCGGAGCGTCACAAAATCTAAGAGTACATTAATTTTATCTCAAAGCGTATCTTCTCCAATCATAAAAACGTTAATACTCACTTTGGATCCAAACCGCACACCGATCCCGATATTCTACCGCCTGGCCCCGACTCACCCGCCGACCACTTCTTCCACGTCGATATGATTTTCTAGATTAATCAAACGTGTTAATTAATATCAGATCATTCATCACAACAACAACATGAAATACATACTGTAGGTCTTAGTCCACGTATCTATGCAGCGTTAATTAATGCAACTCGGTTAGTAAACAAGTTTATTTAGTTTTAGAGAGAAATATTATTACGCCAAGTAAGATTCACTTACCGAACAATCCGCCTGCGAAGATTGCACGCAGCCGGAATCGTCATTTCTTATACAGCAAGCCGTTTCGCGTTCCTTCGCTCTCGCCTTCTCAATCTCTTGCAGCGTTTTCGTGTCGCTGTGCATGCATATCGAAAATTTAGCACCTAAATGTATCAGATCGGCCGCGCGAGGTCCAAACCAAAAATTCGCCGGCTCCATATAGTCGACCTGCTGCAGTGATAAGCTCGTAACAAGTACCTGCCCCGAACGCGCTTGTAAATCAACACCAAACGGTCCAAACCCGTAACAGATTAATGATATTATTAGTATTAACACTTGAACGGTGGTCACCCAGCAGGTGAACATCGGCCGGTAGTCTTCCATGTCGTCTAGTTGCTGCCGAATCTTTTCATCCTGCGTCACCGTGTACTTGACCGATCGTCTGCCAAAAGATCAATTGAAAATTGTATATGTGTTGCAATTGTTGTAGATGCAAATAATGCAACAAACATTACCCGAATAATTTTCCAACCCATCCCATGCCGTACTGTCGCCGATCCGAATTATCCAGCACCCGATCTAATAAACTGGTGTAAATTCTCGTGCCGCCAACGGTCGGACGTGTCTGTTCGCCACGTGATATTACATGTGGATCGCGCCGCCATCCGGCTGCCGTACGACCCATATATCTGTAATAAAATTTGATAAAATAGAATTGTGCGCGCTCGCCTTTCTCTCGCCTCGACAATTGTTTGAGTAAAGTTACCGTAAATTAGATTGTTGTAGCGTATCTGCATCTGAAATTGGGCCTCGATCAGGATGAGGGCTGGTTGGTGAGATGGGTAGACTGGGACGGGCAAAAAACGCCGTCTCATCGCCGCTAAGACGGCTTGTCGATGGCACATTTGGTGGATAGCTGCGCGACCATTGCTGTGGACGATCGCGTTGATGATGACGCGTCAATGCCTAGAATAATGCATGATAATAATAATAATTTACAATTCATTAGCGCCGTCGTATATATATAAGTTTTTAAACATCGCAAAGCTTATTTCATCCATGAAACGTATGCAAGAGCTCAACTTTGCAATGTAAATCCTTGATGGATTTATCGTACATCGTTTCCCTTTCGGTTAGTTTTTTTTCTCCCTTGCATTTTTTCCCTCACTCCTTTAAGCTCTTTTTTATTGAAAAAAATCTAAAAAGGATTTCAGCACGAAAATTGATCTAATTTTGCCTTGCATAAATGCATTTTAATCATCGCAATTGACGTAATTTTTACTATGCAAACACACGGACGATGCGTAGAGGAAAAAAAGTACAATAGTACATAGAGGTAGATACTTAAATCCCCCCGATAATTATCATTGTGAAAATATGGGACGCAACATTGTCTCTGCATGTGTCGCTATATTGTTGAGGGGTAAAATACATATATAAATGAATGATAATCCCAATGTGGATTATATAACAAATTGTTTAAAAATTCAAAGAGTAAACTTTGTTCATTACGTGGTGGTGTGAGTGACACACATACCATATAAACACATTTTTATCACATGCAATTTTACTTATTTTTTTGTTTAATCGACGCTTGTAACAACATTTTTCGCTCACAATAAACATATATGTACATGGTCTGCTCCAAAAATAATGAAAAATGAAAAATGAAAAAGATTCATTTCAGTTTTCGATTCAGATTCTTTGAAAATTGTACTTGAGTGCATTTTTGTCTTAACACATTAAGAGCAGGTGCGGGTTTTTGTACGGATTGAGGCAGACAATGGAAGTAAACGCCCATTGTCCACCTCAAATCGCTTACCCGTTGATAATGTGTTAAGACATCGGCATGGTACACAATGATAATATAACGTTGCACTACCAATACTGATAAATTGTCAACGAGAAATGTTCTATTAGATATGCAAGTTAAAAAAGAGGCAAAGTTGTCCATTGAGGGTAAGCAAGGGATAGATGACAACTGGCTTTGAGAAAAACTATCAATATACTTGAATTCTGAACGTGTTCGGATATTGCAGTTGTGCAGTAATGCGTCTTTTGGCAAAGAATTGGGTAACTATCCTGGCCCAGCCACCATAGAATTTCGATGGAGCGTCAATACACTATTTTTATTTCCAAGAATAATCATCACCCTCAAAGAGTGTAATCGTTACGCGTGTCAAGTATATGTGATCGCGAGTAACATACAGGGTGCGGTAGCATAACTTCCTTTTTTAAAATGCGCGCTATTCATTCATTCTCGTTTGACAGGGGGGACCTTAAAGTTTGCCGTGACGCAGTTTAGTCGCCTCAGCTAAAATTATTGACCCCTGGTGCTTTGAAGAAAATGAAGTCGCAGTGACAGTGAATTCGGACCGGTAGTGTAAATATGTTGCAGGATTTTTTTCCACGGCTAAATGAGTTGAACTTTGGGAAATTTTACTTCCAACAAGACTGTATTCCCTTAAAAAGCCATCGATGCTCTGGAAATGTGTGCCGTTGCACCATCTTGTTGGTTAGTTGAAGAGCCCATTAGAATTTAATTTTAAAGTGATTTCAGTGCTTCAAAGTGAAATCGGGGTCATAGATCACGAGTTATGGGGTTATTTTCCAACAAGGCGGTGCAACGGCACTCACTTTAAGACCGCCTTGTTGGAACCACATGTCCCCTCATCTAGCCGTGTAAAAAATCCTGCACATACCACTGCTACTCCATTTTCTTCAAAGAACCAGAAGCCAACAATTTAGTTGAGGCGACTAAACTGCATTAGGACAAAACTTTAAGGCTCCCCTCTCGAACGAGACCACTAGCGCGCATTTTAAAAAAGGAAGTTATGTTGCCGCACCCTGTATAATAGAGGTGGAATTAGTGAGGTTTCCTTAAATTGCAAACGGTGCTTACATTGTGAATAATCCAAGCATGTTTGATTACTTTTGGAGCAAACCTTGTATAGTAGAAGCACTAATGCGATATAATCAAAAATCCTTAAAATCCCGAACGATAAAATTAAAACTTTATGGTTGAGTAGATACTCGTTTTTATCGTTACTATTATCATTTATTTGAGGGTTTTATGATTACTTATAAAAGCAGCTTAAAAATAATCCACTCTCTCTTAAAATCAAAAAAGCCAATATACCTCCTCCTATTTATGTATTGCGACATTAAAAAGAGCAAGTCAATCATTCGTGCGGATTATTACATCGCATAACTTAATATCGGTGGCAAAAGTGTATAAATGTCTAATACATAATAATAATAAAAGGTGGGCGGACGCAAAAAATTATTTATTAACTTTATATTGAATTGTATTGTAATAATTCAAGCGTAAATTATTGGCGGAAAAACTTTAGAATAATTCAATTTATAATAATTCCCCGGACGCAAATTTGAGTGAAAACATGGTTTTGACAGCTGCTGGTGCGCGGCGCACGAGAAGAAACTTTTTCGTTTATATTATTATTATGATGGTTTATTAAAAATTAACTCTAACAATTCGAAAGAATGCAAGAACGTTGAACACAAACGAAAGAGCACAGTGAATGAGAATCAAGGGAAAAAATGCTGCTGCGAACTTTTTATGACTTCATTTCGTTCACTCGAAAAATGAGAATGATCTAAAAAATTAAACGAGAGAACAACTAATTAATAGTTTTAATAACTCCTGTTACTAATTGCCGTTAAAGAATCATAAATGCAGCGAACATTAATATTAATTGCCTGCGAAAGAATGGAATAATATATAAAAAAATAATATGAAAACGGACACGTTTGGAATTTTCGCACATTATTTATGGTTTATTAACCAGCATAAAGTATTATTTATAGTTTGCAGCTGTTTTTCTTAAACTATTTATTGCGCCATTTAATAATTGCCTATAAAAACAACAACCTTATATTAAAATTGCATTTTCCAAATTGCGATAATGCGCGAAATTTATCGTTTTTAATATTCTGGAGCATGTAAATGGAGTCGTACGAATATGTATGTATACCAAAATGCAACATAACAACAACGACGGTAAATTGAACTTACGGTAACGATGTAGGAGAGGCCATCCCATGTCATTCGTGCGACCGAATCTTTTCGTTTAATTTGCTCGGGCTGCTGGTGCGGCGCGTTGATCGTATTATCGGTAACATCGCTCGGACCGGGCAGCACATCGGGCCGCTCCTTTTGCAGCTGCCCCGATGTGCTTGCAACTCTATTAACTTCCGAAACAACTCCTCTTAATCTATTTCCAGGCAATTGATAATCATCCTTCAGCGTTCCATACGTCCTACAAACAAAGCAAACAAACAAATTTCACTACCATTTTTATTTTTTGTTGCATTTCAATTGAATAAAATAAATGTTGTCATTGCCATACACATCGATATATGTTGGGTAAATAGAAAATTCATAAATCATACTATAAATAAATATTTTGCTTCAATTATCTCATTTAATTAAATCGAATAATAATGTTAGTTATTGATTCTTTTTTTTGGCATTTTAGGTTTCGTTTTTTGATCCATGTATTTTATCGGAAATGTGAGCATTTGCGATAAGAATATGCAACGAAATTGAATTGTGTAACTCGTAGTAGAACATTAGCGCGCGCAAAGTACTCCTTTTATCCCAAAAAAACGTTCCTTTCCTACCTTGAGGCTAAACGTTTCCTTCGATCCAACCACTTTTCCTGTTGAATCCTTTCATTATCCTCACAAACACCGAAAAACGTTGCCGTCTCTCTTTTGATGTAATTCTTGATCATTTCCTTCCGGGAAGTGGAACGCACCAATCGTGGCCGCGCTGCTGGTTCGCGTCGTTCGCTCGACGCGTAATTCGCACGCTGTTGTTGCTGCTGCTGCGACTGTTGTATCGTTGCCGATGATGGTTGTTGTTGTTGAGATTGTTGCTGTTGCTGTTGCTGTTGCTGTTGTTGTTGTTGTTGCTGTCGTTCCAAGGTCGACGCCGGCAGCGTAATGGCGCGCTGCACAGGCGATGCCTTTGGTGTGATGGCTGTTTGATGGTGGTGAGCGCCACTCGTCGATTCATTATCATTTTGTAATTGTTCGTTTGAGTTGTGTGTTGTTCCAGCTGGCGATGGAATCTGTTTGGATTGCGATGGTGTAGATTGTTGTTGTTGCGGTTGCTGTTGAGACAATTGAGCTGGTGGCTGCTGCGAGGATGTTTGCGACGTCGGTGTTGTCCTCCTTTACACAAAAAAAAATCAAATTAGTAACAAATAGAACTATTCCACTCCAATTGTTTGATAAACAAATACGACGTTTGCAATGTTAAATCGGTGCAGTTTGCAGTTATGTCTGTTCAGATAAGATACGAAGGACTGAAATAAAGTTGTGGTTGTTGTGATAAGTGACGAAGCTCAATGCAGTCAGTGTCGGCTTTACAAGTCAGCTTAGTTTTGGGAGGTGTATTAATTGAATTCATAATGGTGAAAGCGACGCGCACAACACTAAAACGCTCCTTTACAGCGACAATAAAAGTGACACAATTTACTCTCAAGATGCGAAATAAAAAACTACTACTACTACTAATACCCGTATTATAAATGAGGCGGGCTTATATAGTTTTCCAAAAGACGACGACTGGGGATTTTTTTTTTCAAATACTACACTATTGTACATGATGATATCGATCGTCCGACATAATTTTTTCCAAATGGATCCAACGGTATAATTATTCCGCTTCACATCCGACTAGAATTACACTATATTCGGTTTAGCCCATATACATTTAGGCCAGTGACTCGAACCACGTACGCCCAATCAATAATTTTCAGCAATTTTTTTTAGTTTTCTACTTTCAGGAGGAAAATCAAAATAATAATCGAAGCGAACATTGCAAAATTTATCGGCATCGAGTGGTTCATTAGCAGCGACTACACTGCGATAGCGTTAATTATCTGACGCGAGCTAAGCAAAAACTAACAAGTATTTAAATGAGAGCCTTTTTTAAATGTGATAAAAATGTTGATCTGTTTGCCATGCTGATACAAATTTTTGACACACCACTGTAGAATAAACTGCTGAACCGATTTCAACAAAATTTGACATAAAGCAGGACTCTTGAGACACTACGACAGCCACATCATCAATTTGTAATTTTTCATGAGTTAGTATTAACAAAATAGATGCTTGCGATGGTTATAGTCCTAGTTGTCACGTTAGAAACTTAAATTCTAATCATAAAATTGTGAATTTTGCTCGTTCTCTAGCGAAAAACTATCAAATATTGGAGTGATTCGATTTGCTACCTCCAAAGACTATTAATCAGCTTCATAGACTTAATTTCCAATGAGATAGAGTAAATTCCTCTCGTTTTCTATCAAAATTCAGACATGACGTCTTTAATTACACTTCTATCTGTTAATTATATTAAAATTCTTTATAAAAAGGCGACAATTGGGAGCGATTACTTAGTTTACTACCTCCAAACACATCTAATCAGCTTGTTATTAATTTATATTAATTTATAATTATCCGTCTGTAAAAATATCAGAACACATAAACTCTGCAATCTATTTTATTATTCTAAAACAGATTTGATGCTTTCTGATATTAGTTCTCTAGCAAAAAACTATCAAAAATTGAAGTGATTCGGTTTTGCTACCTCCAAAGACTATTAATCAGCTTCATAGACTTAATTTCCAATGAGAGAGAGTAAATTTCTCTCGTTTTTTATCAAAATTCAGACATGACGTCTTTAATTACACTTCTATTTGTTAATTATATTAATTTTTTTTATAAAAAGGCGACTATTGGAGCGATGACTCAGTTTACTAGCTCCAAACACAACTGATTAGCTTGTTATTAATTTATATTAATTATCCATTTGTATTTTAGTATACTTATAAAACAAACAGATTTGATGCGTTTTGATATTAAACTGGCATTATTTTTTGGGACAAACCTTGTATATTTTTGAATAAAATACCCTGTTTACTCGCTTGTTAAAGACATCAACATTAATAATTCCCTGCAACACAGAACATTCTATAGTCGCTTCAAGTCTTTGTTTGGATGAATGAAAAATCGATGGGCGTAAGTCGAAGCACACATCTTCAACTATTTGAAAATATTTAACAACAGCGCAATTTATAGTTTGATGCATGGATGTAATGTTAAAATTGTAGTAGTTAACCTACAACACGCTTTTTCTCCCACACACCCACACACCCACCCCCATCATTCCCATTTTTTGTGTGATAAATCGTCGCTCGGGCAAGCAAAAAAAAGATTCCGGCATCGGCATGCTGGAAGACACCCCATTCTGACAGAAATAAATCGATCGCCATTCGAAAAACGCCATCCAATATAATTCTAATAGATAGGCAAAAATTTTTCTCTAATCCGAATCTAATAATATATATGTATAGTGTTTTGATTAATTGCACGATACATTCACATTCACATTCAGCGTGCTTGCCGAAAAATCGGCAAGGAAGTAAGTTAACTTAATCGCGCATTCATTTTTAGTTTTATTATCTATCCTCGTATATACACATCCGATGAGAATCCCTTTTTTTTTCGTACAGCTCAATTCTATACCATACTATACTATACTTCTCACATCGATTTGATAATCATTTTATATGCACATTCAAATCGCACCCAGACTTTAAGTTTAAAGCGAATATTTTTTAGTAAAAGGCGCACGTTCTTCTCACAAATGTGTTTCATTGCATTTGATTTTAATTCGAAATTTTTCATAAATTAATCGTAGATGGAGTCAGGTATTACCTCCATGTAACAATACTTAAGTTTATTAATTAAAAGATTACCAATTAGAAGGAGACAGGCATTACTTCCATGCAATGTAATTAAAATTGTGCTAAAAACATCGATTTGATAATCATTTTATATGCACATTCAAATCGCACCCAAACTTTAAGTTTAAAGCGAATATTTTTTAGTAAAAAACGCATTCTTCTGTGTTTACCTACATAAATGTTCATTCGATAATCGTGTAGTAACATCACAATGTAATCACGTTAATTAAGGCCTATTGACGACTGAAAATCTTACGCACGCATTTTGATCCAAAGCCCATTAATTAACTAGCACATCCACTTTGCTTCAATATTAATACAACTTTTTTGTGCGCTGGCAAGCGAAAAAAAATGTATACGCAACGCAACAAACAATTCTAATAATGTTTGTAAATGCAAATTGCATTTGATTTTAATGGAAAATGCATTTTTAATGCGTGCATGGCGGAAAGCGCAATTACAGGCGTAGAGTGCTGCACAAAAAACACAAATTCAACGCGGCCGCAACACATGTGCATGATGCAAAAACATTGCAGCCTTACAATTTCCATATTTTTTTTTTTGTATGTGGAATGTATGTGGGATATGGCGATTCGCGCACAAGCGAACATTTCGTGCAGTTTGGTGCAGCAAACGTTTATGTTGATGATGTTTTCCAATCATATAATTCGCAGAAAAATAATGTAGAGTAATTTAATGAGAATGGTAAGATTGTATTATAAATAGATTTTGTTAAAATATTCCACAAACATTCCACTTTGACAATTGAAGAGTTTATTGGAAAGTAGTGATAACGCACGTTTTAAACACCTTTTACTATATAGCAGCTCAATAATAATAATTATATAGTTTTAAATTTATTTTTGAGCTTTATTGGTACCGAATTTGTTCACTAAAGAAAGTATTTTTAGTCGAAATTTTTCATAAATAAATTTTAGATCGCGTCAGGTATTAATCAAAACAATACTTCAGTGTAATAATTAAAAGATTACCAATTAGATGGAGACAGGCATTACTTCCATGCAATGATATTTTACTACAGTAATTAAAATTGTGCCAATAACATTTAGATTGTAATTATTTAAGCAACGTTTTAAATACGTTTTAAAAGCGTTGCTTCACTTAAATTAAAAATAATTTCTCGAAATCCTTCTTTGTGTGATTTAAAACCAAAAAAACTATACAAATTTACTACTATTAATCTAAGGGTGTGATAGATTTAACAAAAAGCCTTTCCATTGTATTTAAGTATATATTGGGTTGCACATGTTATATTAATTTATTGTAATTATTGTTTTAGTTACTCGTTCAGACGTGTTATAATTTTTTGTTAATTTTTTTTAGTTCGATTGCATCATTTATTTCAACATATCTGTCTTAATGTACATTCCTTAAAATTGTTATATTATCATCATCATAGTATTGCACAAGCCAGTATATGGAACAACTCATTGTTATTTAGGCATAAAATTGATATAATACTTGTAATATAATTAATCCAAAGGATGATAAGTTTCTAAGAATATTAATTATTATGTAAAAATGTAATATTATAACATTGTACAGCATAAATATTTTTAATAAATAGCAGCAGCAGCAAATTGTGTATCGTAATTTTATAATATAGAACGTGATTTTAATGGAGCAAAATTAATCCCCAGTCGAGTATTAAATATACTCTAAAAACTCACATATACACTTTCCTACACATTTCGAAATATTATTATAAATAAAAATTATTCTAAAATAATTTGATTAATCGAATTTGAAATAATAATAATAATAAAAAAAAATGCGGCGGCGATGAGAAACAAAAACAAGTTGGAAGCCATTTGATTGATGAATATTGCGTTTCGCCGCACAAAACAATAACAACATCGGCAGCAGCAACAAACAACAACAACAACAATAAAAAAATATTTCCTGTGTATAATGTGTAAAATGCGCGCGCGTTGCGTTGTCGATTCGATCGACGACGCACATCGATGGTGACGATAATTAAAATGTGCCTAGGACAGAGAGCAAATGGCGCAATTTAGTTTTTTTGCAGCGCATAAATGCGGCAAATTCGATGGTTGAAATCAAGAATGATTATGATAGGCCTAGTTATTATATCTATACGATGTTCGAGAAACGTGAAAACAAGTAATGTGTGAATGAGATGTACTCCCAATCTAGTCATATCAAAAAAGTTTGTTATTAATAATAAACATTGTTAATTGTGAAAATTATGAAAAATTTTAAAAATTGTGAGTGACGTTTTGTTGTGAAAATTGCAATTTCCAAGCGATTTTCTTGATTGCTTCTTTATTACATTACCAGTTTACGTCTCTTGCTAGAGGTAGAGAATAAAAACAATTAAAAGAAAATCGCTTGGAAGATGTGAAAATAACCTCAAAATGTCATAAATTGTGTAAAAATTGTTAATTCTCAGCGATTTTCTTAACATTTCTGCCTGTAAATAGCTAGTTTATGTCTTGCTGGAGGTAGAGCATACAAAAAACTAGAAGAAAATCGCTTTAAAATTGTAAAAATTATGAAAAAATATGAAAAGAAAAAGAAACAAATTTTAACAAAGTTTTTGTTAAGATAAAAATTTTCCTTTCACTCCACCAAAAACTATTATTAAAGGTCATAGAGTAGCAAACAATAATATTGCTGGTAAGATGCAAAAAAAATTAAAATGACTACTCTACTAAAACTACAAAATATTTGAATCGATTCTACTAAAATTATTTAAAGTGAAGTAAATAAATTAAAGATAAAATAGCTACACATAAAAAAGCTAAACCTTCTTCTCTAGCTTTTAATTGATATAAAAATTGGTAGTTTTTGAAGACATTCTATATTTAAGTTCGTCAATTTCTATTTAATTAAGTTTGTAAAGAAGCCAACTTCTCCCTCATAATTTTTTGAGAAAATTAATATGAAAATCAAGAGTTTTTATATCATATCATTTTAGCTACATTTTGTTGATCGCAAACTTGTCAATTTCAGTTTCTCATTTAGTAGAAGTCTTGTATCTATTTAATTCTTTTTCTTCTTAATTAAAATCCCTGTTCATAGAAGGCTCAAAACGAAGCGCGTTTACTTTGCTCTAAAAACCCCATTCCTAATCCAATCCATTTGCCCGAAACAATCTCACATCGTACAAACACACAAAACGCACTTTTTTCTTTTTTTTTATGTTTTTTTTCCTTTATTTTATTTTGATTTTCTAAGTGGGCGTCGTTCGCCGGTGGCCGTTGTTATTTGTTGTCGCGTTTTTTATGACGATTATCAATTCACATCAATCTTTTTAAGTGTTTCGCATTAATGAAGAACGATAATGGTGAATTAATTACCAACAATAATCATTTCCATCCATGCGATTTGGGGTGGTAACAGTATATTGTAGTATGTATACCTATCAAACTGATTCTCGCTATCCTCGAAAAAGGATCGTTCGCAGGGCCTAATTTAGGGCAAATTAGAGGGCTGTAACCGTAACTCCAATGCTTGTTTTATTTAATATTAATACAGTTAAAAAATCAGAATCAAAATTTGGAATAAATACAATTCTGCCTCGGGGCGCGTGAAGGTTTAAGTTAGGTCCTGATCGTTCGATATTTATATTCGCACACACATACCACCGGCCGCCGCCTTTTGATAACACATATAATTAATTATATTTAAAAGGTGCAGAGGATGTTAACTAATAGTGCGAAAGCGCTTCCCATCTATTTCCAAAAGCGATTTTAATTCATTATTGACCTCGCACAATGGTAATATTCTTAATCGGCCGATCGATTTACTTTGCATCCACTGCGCTATACTACTACTCAATGAAATCGTTTTTATTTTTTCAACTGTTTCAATTAATAGGGGTGCCGTACGATTATTTTTTTTTTCGGATGCGTCCAATCCGCTTTGTTGAAACCACCGCAACGCTCCCATTTAATTATCGCCACCGCGCAGAAAAAAGACAATTTTGTTAATTGGGATCGAATTACAAAGCAATAGATGAAAAAAGTAAATTAATTTTTGATATTTTCAATTGCTTTAATGGATCGCTCAAAATTTAAATATCAATTATGACATATACGTACTTTAATGAGGCGTAAAATATTAATTTTTTAACAGTAAATTTTATATTCATTCCTTTATTTCGTTTCGTTTTGTGGTTGTATTTTATGACTTATCTAAATGTAATTATGCCAACAAGAACTGCATGAGAAAACGATAAAAATTCCTAGTATTTTCAGTCAATCTATCTATCTGTTTATCTGTAGGTTTCAAAATTTTATATTACGTTGACTTTCCACATATCTCAATAACTAAGATCAATAAGTTTTTAGTCAGTAAGCTCAATAACTTCGAAACGAATGCTTATTTTCGATAACATTATTAATGATTTTACCTTACTATTATTAATTCTTCGCATTTTCTCTCTTCATCTGTTAAATAATTATTGAATCATTTTAAATCCGAATGCCATTTTGAAGATATTTTATAATTTTCTTGATTTTATGTAGGTTACATAAAAAATGTCTACCCAATTCCAAATTATATCTATTTTTCAATTTCTAACAAATATTTTATCTAATTTTTACCACTTTTTTGAATTACAACATCCAGTTTTATAAATAAAAATAAAAAACATGATATAAAATGAAGAATTATTCATTCTTCGCATTTTTTCTCTCCATCTGTTAAATAATTATTGAATCATTTTAAATCCGAATGCCATTTTGCAAGATATTTTATAATTTTCTTGATTTTATGGCATTTTTACTAATTTTCTCTGTAGGTTACATCAAAAATGTCTACCCAATTCCAAATTATATCTATTTTTCAATTTCTAACAAATATTTTATCTAATTTTTACCACTTTTTTGAATTGCAACATCCAGTTTTTATAAATAAAAATAAAAAACATGATANACAACATCTATTTTTTATAAATAAAAACAAAAAATAGAATGAAGAAAATCTGCACTCATTAATCTTATTTATTCCGCATGTACCTATATAGAAATTGATTAACAGCCCGACGAATTAAATTTATAATCGTCGTTTATCAAACACACGTATACCTAAACGTAACATTTTTATTAAGCGTCATTAATTCTTCGAGTTATTACCGCGCGCAAAAAAAACACACGCCGATCTTGGTTGGAGAACGAAAGCGAAAATAACGAAAAGAAAAAACAATCCAACAACATTTCGAATTAAACGTAGATAAAAATCATAATGTAGTTTTATTAATGAAAGTTGCGAAAATGTTTGTGTTTGCGTTGCTTTTTTTCGCTTGCTGCTGCTGCTGCTCATGCTCTCTCGCAGCAAGAACGTTCAATAAAACTTTAAAAGTAATTGGAAAATAAAATCGAGCTGAACGATGAGGTGGTGGAAAGGGTAGTAAGTAGAGGGGTTGGAGGAATACTATAATATCATCCTTCGAAGCGCTGTTTTTTTTGCTATGTATGCATGTATATGTATGTACGTATGGAGAACGTGCACCAACCAAAAAATAGTAAAAATGAAATATATTTTTCAAACCAGAAACTTTTCGCATTTATTATTATGAAATGAAATTAATTTGGCAGCATATTGTTTAGTTTTACAGCAGCGTGGTGCTCAAGAATGCGCAAACTTTTTTTTGTGTTCGCTGGATGCGTTTTTTATTTGTTTGGTGAAATTGTTAATGCTAATCGATCATCGATCGGCGGTTATAGCACACGAAAATTCTTAAAATGCTAACAATGATATATTCATTAAAATGTTCATTAAACTTTTTGAATAATTTTGCATAAAAACAATATTTAAATTGAAAGTTTTTCCATTAGTTAAATATATACATATTAAATATTGCATTTTAATTAATATATAGATTAAATCCCATTTCAATATTCATTTAAAATGATATATTTACAATCTAAGTGTGTAAAAGTGCATTTTCTTGTAATATAGTTAAAGTTGATGCACACGAACTGATTTGACATATATCGCAAATCAACGCGCAAGAACAAATTTTTAATTAATTATCGATCACACATTGCCGATGCACGTATAAGTGGGGGGGGCGGTATTCCTTCCTTTCCACACCATCGCTTAAAATGTGTAGGCGCCGCCAAGTTTTCGATTTTTATTCGTTAAAAATTTTGCTAAAACTTGGAAATCCATTAAAGAAAACTATTTAACATTGCTAAATTTAATTAAAAATTTATTAATAAAAAAATCGTGTATCTTGTAAAAATTTGAAATAAAAATCCATTAAAAAACAATTTTAAAACCTTTAATATGTTAAATTTCAATAACATTTTTTTAATACCAGCATTACAATTTAATAACATCCGATATTTTTCTTAAATATTTCTAGAAAAATCATTAAATCTGATTAGTTTGTTTTAAAAATTCTTGAAAAAATGTTAAAATCCATTAAAAAACTGTGCTAATATTATAATTTCACTAAAAATTTTTAAATAACAAGATGTTGCATTAAGATTTAATAAAACTTGTCATTATTTCTTAAATATTCGTTAAAAATAGGCTTAAAATTGTGGAAATTGATCTAAAAATTATTTAATTAAAATCGCTATAGTAAATTAATTCGATAAAATGAATGCGCATTATAATAATGATAATTTAATCAACATACCGCATTTATCGCAATGATAAATTTTATTTATTACTACCCCCCAAATGGCGAGCGAGAGGCAGAAAAAATGATGATGATGATGATGACAACAAACAATCAATATTAATTTTGCAAAATTAATAGATATAAATTCGCCAGCCAATTATCTACGATGATGATTTTTTTACGCTAATCTTTGGGCGCGTGTAATTACAACAAACGCCAATTAATAATAATTAACGCGGTGGCGGCGGAGGTGGCTTTTGTTTGCATAAAAAATCACGAGTTGATTGATTAAATTTGACGGTGTTGTCCGATTTTTAGCCTGGTATTTTCTCCTAAATTTTTCTAAAAATTTTATATATATGTTAAATTTGTTCTAATTGTTTTAATATTAATAAATGATTTGATGGCAAACAGCTTATTGTGTGCCCCCAGGGGTTCGGCTATACGCTGAATTAATCGATCATGTGGTTTTTTGCGTTTGCGTAATTGAAAATCGATACGTGCGTTTTTTTTCCATTCTTCTTAAAGCAAATTAAATTGCGTTTTGTTGTGTTGTTGCGTTTTTCGCTCGCTATCGGCCACCCAGCCAGCGAGCGAGCGAGCGCTTAAACGCACGCACTTTCATTCATTCATTCATGTAATAAATTTATTATAAAAGGGCCCCCCAATTTTATGCGCGCGCGCGCATTATATATAGTCGAAATTGATTATTAAAATTGAAACGTTTCGTACGTATAGTAGGGTTGGCTGGTTGCGCAAATCCACATTTAAATCTATTTTATTAAATTACAGCGGCGTATTGTTTATTTATGCAAATAGATTGTGTGACGCTAAGCGATTTTTTGCCGCTTCTTCCCGGCCGCCCGCCCGCCCGCGCAAAATTATTTATTATAATGGCTAGTATTATCGTTTTTAATTGTACGCTGGCCGGATTAATGTTTATTGAGCTTGGTATATGGCTTTCTGTTCAAAAATAGTAATGTCCGGGA
>JARJDW010007506.1:0-16945 GCA_030264715.1 Adinopsis sp. GC000173 | reverse complement strand
AGTAATAAAATTAATACACACATAGCGTGCTTAAAGTCAGCTTAAAGCTTGCGTTAAAATTAATTATGTAAGTATTTCGGCAATATATAGCTAATTGTGCTCTCATTTTACTTTCAAACGATGTTTTTAATAGCCCATTTTTATTATATAGTCTAATTAATATTTATAAAAAAGTTATAGGTTTTATTATATTATTTTTTGTTTTGTTTTGAAATGTAAATAGTTTTAATTTCAAAATAATCAATGTTAAAATATTCTGTTACAGCCTTAAATCTAGGTATTTTCTCTTTTTCATAATAATGCATACGAAAGAAACAACAGATAAAATTTAAAATATTCACAAATTAACTAAAACTTTTATTTATAAAAATATTGATGATAAGTCAATGTCGTTTAAATAACTAATAATTAACAAGAAAAATTGATAATTCGTAAACTTAAATAAAATGTGGAAATTGTAGCTATTGTAATTGTATTAAATATACAGTAGATATTACTTTATAGTATTGCTATAAATGTTGTTACCAATACTATAGATAAACCGCATTAATTAAAGTTTAATAAATGAATATTTTTCAAAGCTATGTGAATAAAGAGAAAAGAAATATCTAAAAAATGCCACTGAAATCAAAGGATAGATGTACAGTATTTAATAACATCGTAAAAAATCAAAATTACTTGTTGAATTTACAACTTTTGGCGGATACTAATGCGACAGTTGAACGAGTATTTTCAGTTATTAATGATTTTGGGATCAGTGATAAGTCAAGATTAAACATAGAAATCTTATTAGCAGTGCTTTCACGAATAGTGAATCTGCCATATAAATGTGAAGAATTTTTAAGAACATTTAACCACTTAATGCACACATTAATTTCAAATTTTCTGTCAAAAAATGATCAGTTTTTAGTACCCATACATGGTTGGATGTGTGACACACGTCCATGTTCAAAAATTATCAGAAACGAATGAACGTGTCAGACACGGCTTAGTGCATTAAGTGGTTAAAGAGAATTATTTTTAAAGAGTCATAATTTTCCGCCGTTTTTAAAACAATTTTTATCTTGAGAAAACATATACTATATAAAAATGTATCTGAAACATGTTTAAATAATTATTCTGAAGCATCACCTTCTACCCCATTAACTGCTTCCCATTTGCTTAGCAGAGGATCGATTCCACAAACAGAACAGTTACTGATTTTAGAGACAATTCACGATTCCTAGATTGTCCTGCAAGCTGGTATCACCAGATTTGAAGCACGCAAATCTCCTCTCGACATTGTCTTTTGTTTATTGTCTCTTTACCAAAAAGATCCTCAACATCGCGGAATGACTATACTGCCTTCCATCATTTCTCGTAGTGGGAAAGCATTTATGACAAAGTAGCATTCAAAACCTAAAGTTTTACTAACAAAAGATAATTGTAAATCAACCTAAAATAACTTAAAGGCAAATTATTTAAACTAGCTATTTATGTAAAAACTTTTATTTAATATGAATATATCAATTTATTATATTAAGTGTATAAAAAATGAATCACAAANCTTTTTCAGATTTTTGTTTAAAAATACTTTAGTTCAGAGATCGAACGATTTATATATAACACAGATGCAGTTATTTTATTAATTTCAGTTTGCTTTGTTTTGAGCATAAATATTGCTTAAATAGAATAGATAGTAAATTTAGATCACAGTATATTTTATCATAATAAAGATTGTCGCTTATTCTGTAACAATTTTCGGATTAGGAATTGGAATAACGCAGGCACCAGCACGTCCAGTTAATAATGGGGCGAGTAATGACCATTCATTCGATATCGGATCGTACTGCTCGACCGTTTGCAAATAATGATTTCCATCGTAGCCGCCAACCGCCACTATTTTATCCCCAAAGAGACAGGTTGCGACAGAGTCACGCTTGCTCGATAGAGAGGCGACCGTCGTCCACGAATCAGAACCTAAAATGAATTAATATTCAGTAAAATAGATTAATAATTAATATTTAGTAATACGAACTTGGATCGTAACGTTCAACACAATCAAACCGGGACGAAGCAGGATTATTTGCTGGCGCATCATGGCCACCAATAGCATATAAATAACCGTTTGCGACAGCTAATCCCAATCCGCCTCTTCTACGCATCATCGGCGAACATTCAGTCCATTTATTCGTATGCGGGTCGTAGCATTCAACTGTACGCAGGCACGACGCACCATCACGACCACCAACCGCATACAATTTATTGTTCAGCACGGCAACTCCAGCCGAACAACGCTGATATTGCATGGGGGCGACATGGTTCCATGTTTTTGCAGCAGGATCATAACTAATAACAGAATATTAGCAAATTTTACAGCAATTGTAATGCATCTTTGGTATTACCGTTCAACGGTATTTAAATAACTCCAACCATCGTGTCCGCCGACCGCGTAGATAGGACCACCTAAAACAGCAACACCAACTCCATGGCGGTGCGTATTCATTGGAGTTAAATGTGTCCATATTCCACTTTCTATATCTAAGCATTCCATCGTTTGAAGCGTTTTTAAACCATCTCTACCACCTACTACTAATAACCTGTAAATATATAATTAATATTAATAAAAAATTTAAAATGAAACAAAAACTTACTTATCGCCTAAAAGTGCAATGCTGAATTGCAACCGCCGCCCACTCATATTATGTGCAACACACCAAGTGTCCGTTCTAGGGTCGTAAGTCTCAATAGTAATCGCCCCTTTATTCCTATCCATTCCACCAATAACCAGCAATCGCCCCAGCGTCGCCTTCCTCGGTCGCGTTCTCGTTGACATCATCTGCATGCGTCGTTCCGGTAACAGATGCCATTTCATCGCTTCCATTATTAGTTTTTGGCATTGGAGGTCAGTCCCAACCATATTCTCGACGTGATCGATGAGAAATGATGGATTCAACAGTGGCAGTTTGATTAAACCGAGCAGCTTGCTAATGTACTCCTTACGATTCGGATGATCGAATTGCACCCAAGTCATCAGCGCGTGAAAGATGTACTCTTCGCTAGGCACATTTAAATCATCGTTTGATAGAAGACTCTCCATCTGTTCAACGCTTAGTTGTAGGAATTCTTGATTTTTAATCACCTTAAAGATAATTGATTTAATTACTTTGCTAATATGGCATTAAAGCAGAATTATTACTTGCATGAAATTCTGACTAGTGTACGAATTTGCCTCCAGCAACAGACTTAGACAATTCTGGTGCTCTGCGAACACTGCAATGCCTAAACAATTGCTTGGATGCAGCTGATTGACTAAAAACCGGGAGCAAGCTTCTGTAACTTTAGTAAGCTGCATCAAACAGGTAGTTTGAAGCAACGTTTCAACATTATCCTCTCTTATATCAATCATTCCAGTGTAGCAGTAATTAACAATGGCTTGCAGCACATCACCATTAATATCCCTCATTACAATCTCCTGCTCTGCTGATTCTCGTAGATTTCCAGTAAACATCGCAGCAAAATACTCACTAGCCGCAGATAATACTAAGCTGAAATGGCAATTAATTAAATTCAATGCTTGAATAAATCAATGGTATTGTTTACCGATGCGCTGGTACTTTTTTCCCATTGTTTCCAGCCACCAATACAACATCACATAATTTTCCAGTTTGTAGATAATGTTTCATGCACGATAGGCTATTTTCCGCATGCCCATCACATCGAAATTGTTCGTCCTGCGATGTAGTCGAGGTGGATGATAATAGTGATACTCTACTTATGTCTCTTGGCAACGATTCCAAGCTCGATGAATCTTTATTGGTCCCAACAGATTCCTTCGACGACGAACTATTAATTGTCGTTTGATTTGAACACATTTTTAAACGATTTCTAGTATATATTTTGATTTGATTGTAACTTAGACCTAGTTTTGTTAGAATGGTAAAACGAATGAATGAAAATTTAAAATTACATGAGAACTTATTGGTATACAAAGAACAGTCAATGAACTGAGTGAATGTATGGAATGCTATAGTATGCCCTTTGTTTACGCTTGATGTATGTGAAGTTGCATACAATCAATACTTGAACTGACTTGATCTGCAGTATAGTTTCGTATTTCCTAATATTTAATGAATAACGTATATGACAAAAATGTTTTAAATTTGAAATAAACTTTGTATGTTGAAATATTTCATAAAATATATCCAAATTAATCTATACATTCATTAATCACTTTGTTAATTTAACACAATTTAAGCAAAATTAAAATTTACTTCAATATAAAACCGACTTACGTATCAATTTATTTTTCGTTCTAATAAAAATTCTATCACAACAGTTTCTGACAGTATTTCTAACCTTAAAAAATAAACAAAAATGAGTTTATCAAATCGCCCAAA
Source organism: Adinopsis sp. GC000173 (assembly GCA_030264715.1). Taxonomy (NCBI): domain Eukaryota; kingdom Metazoa; phylum Arthropoda; class Insecta; order Coleoptera; family Staphylinidae; genus Adinopsis; species Adinopsis sp. GC000173. The sequence continues at coordinate 12,566 of JARJDW010007506.1, read as the reverse complement.
AATTAGCATTCTGGATAAGCCGTTGAGCAAAGGCAAAAATGAATTGTCGTTAAGCTGTTTTGCTCTGTTATTCTCCGAATTGGTACAATACTGCCAGAACAAGTCATCAACGGTGCCAGAATTGCAAGCGAGGTAATTCTTCCTTGGGGGGGTTCATATACAATCTATAACGAGTACAAATTTATATTCTAGATTGCACAGCCTGGGTTACAATGTAGGATCTAAAATAATTGATCTCTATTTCGTACGAGAACGATATTCTAAGCGAGAAATTAAACTGCTGAATATATTATTATTTATAAAGTCAACATTGTGGAAAGTAAGATATCTACTTAATTTATTAAATTTATAAGTTAATGCGAGTACTTTAAAAGTGTGAGTTAGTTAGTTAGTCATAAATTTTGGAAATAACTTGATATTTTTTTTAAATCAAGACTGAAATAAATAAATATTAACACTTAAATCGCAATGGTATCAAATTCGTGATTGTTGCTGTTGTTTTTATAGAAATCAAATTCAGTTGGCGTTTTAACATAGATAAATGAATGATTGCGCATTTAATAGAATTAATATTTAGCAGCCATAATTCCAATAGGAATTAATATGTAATTACAGTGCACACCCAATTATCTGTACTAACCACCGGTAGGGAAGGCACGGATAAGCTGGAAATTTTTTAAGAAAAATAACATATAAATGTATTATTTTATAACTTTCTATCAGCTTTTTTTATCTTTATTTGACAATTTATTATTGTTTTGGCAAATCTATAAGTTATCTGAATTAGGATCGATTCTAAATGTAGACAAATATGAAAACTTCCTCTCAAATTTTAACCGCGTAGGGATAATGAAGAGTATCCAATATTTACATTTCAGGATTTACAGGCATTCGTTTCAAATTGGTACTTTATTAAAAGAATTTTACACTTGTCATCAGGGAAATTGGTAGTTATACTTCATTAACGCGATATTATAATTTTACATTTATTTGTCCTCGTTGTATAAACTATTTGGTCACCCCTGACGAGAAATTGAAATTTTTTTAATGAAGTACCTACTCAAAACATTGGATTGACTTCAAAAGGAAATTAATTAGCCATTTCGTAGTAGTTAAAAATATTTTAGATTCTTTAATTGGCATTAACTACATCTAAGGTTTGTCATTTTAGGGTTTGTTTGGTCGCGAAGCAGACAAATTGGAACATTCCAACGACGATGAGAACACGTACTACTTGATGGAGAAGGAACCATTAGTAAATAAGTTCATATCGGTGCCGAGAGATAAAGGCAGTTTGAATTGTGCTATATTTATCGCTGGAATTATAGAATCGGTACTTGTTGGAACCGGATTTGTAAGTTCTATTACATAAAACAACATCTATGTTGTGTTTGTTGCATGTGCAAAGTTTAATCAACTCTTCTAGATACACACTATTAAATACGCATTAATTTATTAACTCATTATCATCCACATTATATTTTTTTAATATAAACAGATGCTTATTTAATTACTATTATCGTAGTTAAATTAATTATACTGCTACATTTGAAATAAATATAAAGGAAGCATTCAACATTTGCATTCCCCACAAAAGGAAGAAAAAATGTTTTGCAAAGCGACAATCTTTTAATTAATCAAATGACTATGTTCTTTATGTTGTAGACTGCGAAAGTAACAGCTCATTGGCACAAAGGCACCACATACATGGTAAAATTTGATGAAGCTGTCGTGGCAAGAGACAAGCAACTAGAAGAACGCTAAAAACCACAAGGTTGCCATCTGCAAGATATTACAAAATTGCTTTTTGTTATGTAAATCTCATGGACAAGGTAGTAACACTTATTTTTTGTCAACTAATTAAATAATAAACTTTATTTAACATAATAATATCTACACATTTGGTTTTAATTTACTGGAACTTAAATAGACGATCTTTGTACGCCACAGTCCCAGAGCGAAGCTGCTTTTCACGGCATTCCTTCGATCTTTTCAAATAGTAAGCGAAGCCGAGAATTGGTATAACGACTGACACAAGACCATAGGCTGAGGTGCGTGGTGTTGCTTGGAAATGCTCAAAGTTGTGTAGACGCATCGAATTAAATCTCAATAATGCCGAATCAAACTAAAACAAACATATAAATTATTATTTTGCATTATTAATACACAGTATATTATTTTTTCACTAAAGGAAACTATAACAAATTTGAAGAGTATATCTTTATTAATTTAGAACTTAAATAAGATAACGACAAACTAGAGTTAGCAAATATGGTTTGGAAAACAAAACAACAATCAATAAACGCTCATTTTTATATTACAAAGTTGATTTATGATTATCCACTGTTGTGTGCACTTTTGTATTATGAATATTAGTATTTCATATCCTTTTCTTGTCTCAAGTTATTCTTGTTTTTATAATTGATAAAATACATATCAAAAATTAGTCTCCTTTGACACGATATATTCCAGAAATAATTAACAAACAATATAAAATGTTCTTATCCAAAGGAGTAAACCATAATACACCGTAGAGCAACTTGAACTAAATTATCTAAAGTGCATATTTTTTTCTAATAGGAAAAGGTACACTATTATTTTTTTTCTAATTTACTTTTAAAGAATAACTGCATTTCCACTTCTCACTCTGGAAAATAATTGACTTTTCTATTGCATTTTGCTTTACACTACTCAAAAATTTGTGGTTTTAAAACTGGTTAAACGTTTATTCTTGTAATTACAACTTAGTTTGTAATTCCTTTCGAAAGAAATTAGAAACCGTGTAATTTGACGAACGTGTCATTTGAAAATGTATCCCTTTTTTTTCAGGAACGACTTTAAGGACTGTATTTACAGAAATTAACTGAAAACAATTTTGAATTTTTATTAAATTAAAAATTAGAACTTGTTAATTTTAAATCGTTCCGTTGAAGCATGTTGAAGTTAGTTGTTGTATATATCCACTATAGTACCTAATAAAAAATAATAATAAACAAAACATTCAAATATTGTTTGTGTGTATTATTGTAGGATCACTTATAAGTATGTATCAGCATGCGAATAAATATAAAACCCAAACAACTTAAAATATTTTTTCGCTTCAAACCTATTAAAATTCTTAACTAATTATAGGTTTCATCCAAAATATATCTTTTCATTTTAATTCATTACTGATTAAAATAAACTTCTTTAGCTAAAACAAATTCACGTGATGATTTAATAATTAAATAACTAAAATTCAAACATCTATAAAATTATTTATTCAACATACTGATCAAAATTAGCCAAATGTAACAAGTCAAGGAAATGTTTTAAAATAACATAACATTTCAATCTTCAGTGACATTCAAATCAGCCAAACAATTGACGTTATTGAGAATTTCGTGGAGGTTGCTCTTCGACGATGATACACAAACAAACAAAATATTTTTTTCGGATGATTTGGTTATATTTACGTACAAGTGTCAAATGTTAGTAGGTCATTTGCGATTTCAACATAATTATTCGATTGATAATTTTTTTCGCTGCTAAATGTGTGCAAATGATTATGTTTTTATTTGCTGTCGTTGCGACTAATCACCAAGCGACTAAATTGATAATAGAGAAAATTAACACAGCAACATTTTCTGATGCGTTTATTATTGCGAAATTAAATTTAGAAAATTATTTCGTAATAGTCAATTAATCATTTGCATAGAAATGCAAATAGTTAAAAAGTGATTAATCATCCTCAAAGCTTTCAATATTATATTTTTTGGGAGCTAAATGATTTGCTTCTTTCTATGTTTCTATTCCTATTATTAATATTTTTTAAGGAATGAATGCTGAAAACACAGATAAACATCGCGATTTGATCGAGTTCACAACGGTATTTACGAGACTAGGTGATAAACACAACATTTTAATTAAATTAATTATCCGCATACGTAGAACTCGTTTGTATTCAATCAATGGGTACAAAAATATAGAAAAACATTCACTTCTGAGAAGGCCTTCATATATAATAAACACTTGTAAGCCAGCACGAGATGATCAGTTTTTGATTCGTATTAGAATGTTGCGCACCGCACTCATCTTGTTGGTGATTCCTTCAGTGATCTTCACGCACAAAGTGAACTTTCCGCCGATTAAACTGGTGCCCTTTATCTCACCCCAGGAAATCGAAGCAAAACTGCATAATGCTTGGAGTGCATTCACAGTATAAGCTATAATTATAAACGAGTTTCGAGAATAATTAATTTTTTGGTGATTTTAAGGAACATTTTCATAAAGTTTATAAAACTCCCGATGAAGAAAAGTTTCGTCGTGAGATTTTCATAGAAAATACGAAGAAGATAGAGAGGATGAACAAGGCGTACGCAACCGGCGCGGTGACTTTTGTGCAAAAGCTTAATGCGTACGCGGATTTGTTGCACAATGAGTTTAACACGGTGCTTAATGGCTGGAATCGTACAACGAACGGTACCAGAGTCACACTCAAAGGCAGTTCATATATTCCCAGCGCTAATGTGGAAATTCCTGATTCAATTGATTGGACCAAGTTAGGGGCTGTCACCCCAGTTAGAAGTCAAGGATTGTGCGGAGGTTGCTATGCTTTCAGCGCTGTAAGATTAGGATGATCAATAAACACTGTTAAAAAAATGATTGATTATTTTTTATAGGCTGGCGCGATTGAAGGTCACTACTTCCGAAAAACTGGCATTCTTAACGTGTTGAGTCCACAAAATTTAATTGACTGCACGAAGAAATATGAAAACAACGGATGTAGAGGTGGACTAATGGAACCGGCTTTTCAATATGTCAAAGATAATTATGGAATTGACAAAGAAGACGCGTATCCCTATGAAGCAAGTGACAGTAAATGTAGATACAAACCCGAAGGTTTCGGTGCTGACAATACTGGTAATAACACAACTTTCCTACACAATTTTTCATTCCTCTGTCTTCCCAAACCTTTCTCCAATAAAACAAACGAACGGTTATTTCAGAAGCGACTGAGCATAAAAAATATTCTGAGATAAACCCATTTTTAAAAAATAATCTTTCATAGGTTATAGAATTAATTTTCCTGTAGCAATAATATGGTTTAGGTGAAATACGTTGACGTAAGGCCTAACGTTTAGTTATGAAAAGCGTTTTTGCCTTAAACGAAAATTATAGAAAGATTTGATCTGTCTTAGTATTTTGCACTACTATTGAGTTCTAAATGCAGTTAGAAAGAAAATACAAATTTTGAGCAGCCACTTCTGGAATAACCGTGCAAAATGCGAAACAATTGACAATAGATGAAGGGAATGTTTTGTAGTAAATAAGTGCACTTTTTAGTTTCTATTGTACTTGTTTTATTTAAACTAGCCATGATTTCAAGTACTCCAGCTTTGCAAATGACAAAACTCGAAATCTGATAAGTAAAAACCAAAAAATAGGCTAATTCACAATATACGAGTTTTGTTATGTGCACAAATGAGGTTTTGGTGAGAACGTTAATTTTATTGCAGGTTTCGTTAGTTTGCCGGAGGGCGACGAATATGCGCTTAAAGTGGCAGTAGCAACACAAGGACCAGTTTCAGCAGCAATCGACGCCAGCTTAGATTCGTTCCAATTCTATTCCGATGGCGTGTATTACGATCCAGCATGCAAAAACGACACCGCATCAATGAATCACGCTATTTTAATTGTTGGTTATGACACCGATACAAGCGGCAGAGATTATTGGCTGATTAAAAATTCGTACGGTGAGGAATGGGGCAACGGTGGCTTTATGAAAATGGCACGACATGCAAACAATCATTGTGGAATCGCTAACATTGCAAGTTATCCATTAGTTTAGCAGAGAAAATTAATAAATTGTTGTATATAAAATTATTACGAGTTTTATTGACTATCTAACAAAAAGGATAGATTATTAGATGCTGCTAACTATTAAATATTTATGATATTAGTAATAATTAAATATTGTTATGTCACAATTGAGGTTAGGTTGATAGAAGTAAACATTATTTGTACTTACAACACCGCCGCCCGATCCTTTTGAATGTCGATGGGGATCGGTGGCTTGTTTCAGGAATTCGGCACGTAGGGCAGATCGACGATTAGCATTTTCTTGTATTCTTTTTAGTTGCTCTGGAGTTACATCAAACTGACGATCAGCCATTTTTATGTAGTCATACCAACCCAAAAAAATCACACATAGTTACCTTCGTTTAAATTTAAACGAAACGTGCTATAAACTAATAATTAATTATTTGTGCGAACCACGACGATGATAATGCACCATTAAGTTAGTTAGATAATTATACATTATCGTATACATTAATTAAACAACGCATAATAGATTAATAAATGATTACTTATGCGTGATTTCATTGTAAAATTAACCAATGATTAATTTATCAATAAAATTATGGTTGATAAAAGCGACGGCAAAACACAAAAGCAGCTCTTTGTACATTCATGCGCTTGCTGGAAAATATGTAATTTAATAATTTGCCTCCCTCCCCTGGAATGGAATGAATCAGCTGCTGAATTCAGTCAGATGATCGAACAAAAACATACCGAGCTGACCACAAAGCGAATCCGATATACAGCACTCAGTTTAAAACGAAACATTCAAGCGAGAAGCACTTCGAAGAATTATTTGTGATGTAAGTACACAAACGAATTCAACAAAGCAACACATTAAATTAATCTGTTATTCTATGTAGTTTCCAACAAACCAAAATGAAGCTGTTGATTTTGTTTGCTGTTCTTGGGGCAGCAACGGCCGTATCATTTTTCGATCTAGTGGCGGAACAATGGGGTGCATACAAGGTAAATTCACATTTGTTATTATCCACAAACGAAAATGTATCTGCGTTGTTACAAGTCATGGAATTTTGATGAACTTCGAACTCCTGTTTTTTGATAGTTCCTAAACGTGATAATTTCATGATAAACGCTTTAATTTTTGTTGCGATTGATTTATTAGTTCGCATTATGCTTTATAGACATAATTCTGTTGATGATTTTTAATTTAATTGCTCAATTGCGTGTCTCAACACAAAATAGTTAATTTTCCACTAGCAAAGTATAGATAATTATATTTCGTTAGTGTTAGTTTTTAATAATATACAAAAAAAATATATAAAATATTTTTGGGATGAAACGTCAATGGAAGTGAAAATGTGGATGTTGTTGTGTCGCGAGATAATTAATCTTTCTTGGGAAGATAATTACGTGACATCACATAATTGTTTATTGTTTTTATTGATTAATTACGCGTTTGCTATACTTCTCTACAGTTTTGCGTATTGTTTACAGTTATGATGTTTTGCATATTGATGAAGATAATCATTTATGTTAGTATTTTTTTGTACCAAAACATTGATGTTTTTTTCTAGAAACTGAATCGTTGCTCGTTCTAACTTTGTCAATGTTGCTCTAGAAATATTTCTTTTGTGTCGTAGCGATTTTTTCAAGGTTCTCATTTCAAATTATTGTTTATTATGATTGATAAATTTACATTTTAAATCAATTACTGTTTTAATTTCCTATAACTTTGTTGTTTTTTTCTTAGTTTTTCAATGAAGGGTTATCAATAAATGCTTGTCTTTTTCCAATTAACTTTTAAAAGCTTATTACCGCATCATTTGATTCGAAAATAGTGAGTTTATTATTTATTTATGAAGTTAAAAATACTATCCCAATTTTGTGTGTTTGATAAATGCGTGTATTTATAATAAAAACAATAACAAATTGTTGTTATATAAAATTATTGCACAAATTGGTATTTTATGTTTTGTATGTATTTGCAAGATTAATTTTATATCATTTTATGACATCACACAATTTAATATGATACGTTGTTATTCAAAATTTGATCACATATTAATCACGTTTGTTAACAGTTACTTAAACTTGCGAATCATTTCAACAATAGGCTACTGCTAATTAAGTTACGCAGGTGTGCGTAACAAACATGGATATAATAGCCGAAAAAAAATCTATTGCTGGATATCTTGTTTGGTCTAGAATTTTTCTACCTAATGTATAGTTATGTTCGATATTCAATTCACACCATTCAGTCTAAAGGACGTTCGAATAGTAAGGTTGAACTTGTTACTACGACTAAGCAGTCAACAAAGAAGAGTTTAAAATTGTTTAGATGGCAAAGAACATTATTTTGCACGATAATTCGCGAATTGGTGAAGATATATTGCTTTAAAAAATAATGATAATTTCTAAACAAATAGATTTTAAATTATTAATTTTTATCTGTTTTAATGAATTTATTTATGTCGATAAAAAGTTCAAAATTAATATAACAAATTTGACGAAGTTGCTCTATTTACGATTTTCAAAAATATATAATATTCCTACTATGTTTACGAATATTAATATTTTAATTATTCACCGTCACAATCACGCCAAACTTCATAACTCAATAATTTAAAATATAGAAACAACCGTAATTTATAGAAGCAAGAAAGTTTTATCAACAAATATTAATTAATCACGAAGTATATATAGTTTTTACGAAATTCACGAACATCAATATTTCAATCATTCTCGATTAAAATCGCGATCACGGCGTGACCACATTTGTCACGATTATCATGTACATTAGATTGGATACAATATACCCCAAATTCACAATTATCATGAAATTCTGGAAATTTTTGAAAATTTTACGAACACAACTAGATATTTAATTTTATCACAATCACGCAGAAATCATGTGTCGTGATTGATACATTTTAATGGTACGAATATATCGTGACAAATGCCCATCTTTACAACTAACGACAAATATCAAATTCGGTCTGATTTGGTCGAAAGAGTCATGGAAATGAGCATGGGTTTAAATTTAGATCAATGGTATTATAGCACAGCTGCGTTATAAAATTTCTGATCTTCTCTTACAATCTTAACGTGAGAAGTGGCGTGATATTGTTCATGTATTTACCACTTCAAGATAAAGGAAATAATAGCCGAAAATCTATTACAATACAATCTTGTTTTGTATAGCATTTTTCTACCTACTTTATTTACGTTCAATATTCAATTCACAGCATTCTAAAGGACGTTCTAATAGTAAGGTTGAACTTGTTATTCCTAAATAGCGAACAAAGGAGAGTTTAAAATTGTGTGGATATCGAAGGACATTGCATTTAAATGCATTTTATATTTTAGCAAAATATTTCACTTACTTCTACGGTTGTTAAAATTTAAATTATTTTTAGACGATTATAGATTATTGAAAACTATTGCGATCTATTTATTATTTGTTTTGACGTCATAAACGGAGAAACCTTTGTAAATTAATTTTGCGGTTTTTGCAGTTTGTTTTTCATAAAAATTTTAAGAAATGTTTACTTTTGTATTTATGATAGTATTTTATTACATGTATGATGACACATTGTGAAATTTTTATAATATAAATGCGAAAATAATTACGATTTTTATCAAACATAGTAAATAGATATAATAATGTATTATTTTCAAAAAAATATATTTCGAGTTTTTGTTCTAGTTAATCTTTTTATTAAATAATTTATTAATTTATATTAATACTTTTTAGTTGCAACACCAGAAGAAATACACTAGCGAGACTGAAGAGAAATTCCGCATGAAGATCTTCATGGAGAATGCGCACCGCGTCGCCAAACATAACCAACTCTATGAAGTCGGTGCCGTTTCCTACAAATTGAAGTTAAACAAATGGGCAGATATGTTACATCATGAATTTATTCGCACTGTAAATGGTTTCAACCGCACCGCAGGTAAAGAACGACAATTGCTCGGCGATGAAGAGTCGGAAGCCGTAACGTTCATCGTGCCAGCTAACGTTCAATTGCCGAAACAGGTGGATTGGCGTGATAGTGGTGCCGTCACTCCAGTTAAGGACCAAGGACACTGCGGATCCTGCTGGAGCTTCAGCGCTGTAAGATTTTATTTTGATATAAATTAATTTACTAACATAAATTCTTTGTAGACTGGTGCGTTAGAAGGCCAACATTTCCGCAAAACTGGTAAACTCATCTCCCTCAGCGAACAAAATCTCATTGACTGCTCGACTAAATACGGTAACAATGGCTGCAACGGCGGTCTTATGGACAACGCCTTCAAATACGTAAAAGAGAACCGTGGACTGGACAGCGAAAAATCCTATCCATACGAGGCTGAAGACGACAAATGCAGATACAATCCACGCAATTCCGGCGCCACTGATCGCGGCTTCGTCGACATCGAATCCGGCGATGAAGAAAAATTAATGGCAGCTGTCGCCACCGTTGGCCCAGTCTCGATCGCCATCGATGCGAGCCACGAATCCTTCCAACTCTACTCTGAAGGTGTTTACTATGACCCGCAATGCAGTTCCGAAGAGCTGGATCATGGTGTGTTGCTGGTCGGTTACGGCACCACTGATGAGGGTGACGATTACTGGCTGGTGAAGAACTCATGGGGCGAGACATGGGGTGATGCCGGCTACGTGAAAATGGCTAGAAATAGGAATAACAATTGCGGCGTTGCGACGCAAGCAAGTTATCCATTAGTTTAGACATTCGTTCAAATGTGATTTAATTGTATGTATTTATATATAAATATGAATATTTCTAGTTATTAAGCAACAGAAATTTGATATTCATAAACATTCTTTGATAAGAAATTGCTCTCTCAACTAAAAGCAATGTTAATTAAAATGCGATTATAAAGAGAGCAATCAAGTCTGTTTTTTTAATTTTAATGTAAATTTTGTTTGTATTTTAAGATTATATTATTATGAAAGAGCCAAATCCACGAATAAAATAATGTAGAATTTAATTAATTTTCCGTGATATGTTTTCCTGCAATCCATAATTAAAAATGTCTTACGTATTTAAGTTAATTATTTTGCATTTTGATACATATATGTACTTAGCTTAAAAGAATGTCCCAATATTTCTGGCATATGTACGTAATACGGTTTTTAAAGTTAGAGATGCGTTAGTCGACGGACATTATTTTAGCCCAATCAAAGTTAAAAAAGGAATACTTAGCAGAATATATGGCTAGATTACAGTGAAGTTAAGACACTTTTAGAAAGATTAGGGACCCTTTTATTTTATTGTAATATATTTTACTTGACGATAATTCTCTTAACAACGAAGATATCCTCAACATTGTTTGCCCTGCATTTTTATGTTACTTCAAGTGCAGAAATGCGCAATTGTGAATTATGCAGTGCTGGATTAAGAAAGATTGAGGTCCTAAGCTTAAACCCTAGTGAGAGGTTCCGTAATAAATTATATTAATATGTGACGATGTAATGTGGGACAAAGTGATTTTGGGGCTGAATAAAGTTTATATTCTGAGACCACGAAGACACTCTTTTCTCTTTATGGTATCTTCAAAATAAGTTCCATTTAGACTCATGATTCAATTACAGATCTTTAAGGTATTTGCGTCACTAGTAAACAGATAGTTCGCATTTTTTGCTATTGAAATGGGTTGTGAAACCAAAGTTTAAGTTGTCATGAAAACAATAGACAGGGTGTAGTTAAAAAGCATCTATAGCTGTAAATTATTTAGCCTATAGTTTAGGTAAATCTGACACTGTATATAACATTCTTTACTTAACAACAAAGATTTCTTTAACTTTGTAAAGTAGCATTCAACTTGCATCTTTATGTTACTTTAAGTGCAAAATGTACAATTGTGAATTATCCAATAAATTTTTACAGTTGCTTTACTTATAAAATTCAAACTTAAAGATAGAAGTTACATTCAAGTTTATAATTTATAAATTTATTACATTTTTGTACTTTTTGATAAAATTGCATTAAAATTATGGTTGGTAAAGACGACTGTAACACTGTAAAACACAATAGCAGCTAGATCAAACAAAAATCGCTGCCACTGGTTAGAACGCCCATTTCGGTGCACGTTTATTTTTCAGCCAATATTTTCGGTGCTATTTTATGGCTATTATAAATGATAAACTTGTCGTAAAGTGGATATCACCTACTATTTGCTTACCTTTTCTAATTTCTATATAACGACACATTAGATCATGAATACAGGGTGAATTCTAACATCCCTACTAAGCTGAAATGGTAACTAGAAGGAAGCAAAATAAACATTTTCATCAAATAAAGTTTTAAGCAAAATCTAACAATAAGAAAGTTTTAACCGATAAAATTCTTAAATTAACATTAACATTATGGACAGGTATGCAAAAACTATCGCACGCATAAAATTTTTGTCTTTATAAACATCAAAAAACAGATTGTTTTGTTCATTTTGGGAATAAAATTTCCACCCTCTGAGTGACATAAAAACTTTAAGTGCAAAAATTTACTGTAACTTTTTCAAAATCAAGCAGTTGTCATGCCAGGACTCCACGAATTACGATTTCTATTGCGGAACCAATCTTCTTACTCTTCAGATATAGTCGGTACTCACTGCCGAATTAAGCAAGATAATTATATTAATATCTGACTGTACCATTTGGTAGAAAAGTAGGATAGACGGACAGAAAATACAGATAAGGATTAAGAATGTCTGGGAATCACTTTTCCTCGCTTGTACCTACTGATGCACATTGA
>JARJDW010007492.1:0-63755 GCA_030264715.1 Adinopsis sp. GC000173 | reverse complement strand
ACCGTCCGGCGCCAAACCGTCCGTCGCCAAACCGGCTATCGCCAAACCGTCCATCGCCAAACCGTCCGTCGCCAAACCGGCATCGCCAAACCGGCGTCGCCAAATAGGGATGTACCCCATATATGTATATGTGTGTGTGTGTATTTATTTATATTTTTTTTAATTCATTATTTTGGTTGATTATGCAGCGGATGTGATTCATTCCATTGTTATCTGTTTCAGGCTGGCTATATACGTTTTTTTCCTCTCGATATTTTTTTGGGTAAGTAATACTATTCAAATTCGATGGAAAATGCCGAAAAACAATGAAACATTTATATACTTTGAAGTATCTTCTCGTTTCGACGATTTTCTTCCAATTTTTCTTTGAGTTTCGTCATTTTCCATCAAAATATTTCTAGAGTTTAATAAAAATTGTTTCAAATAAGAAAAGAACGAAATTGTTCCCGATTTTCAAGTAATACTATTCAAATTCGATGGAAAATGCCGAAAAATCAAAAAAAAATCTATATACTTTAGTATCTTCTCGTTTCGGCGATTTTCTTCCGGTATTTCTTTGATTTTCTATCAAACTATTTAGAATTTTCTATCAAAACTATTGGAAATAAGAAAAGAACGAAATTGTTTCCGATTTTTAAGAAATACTATTCGATGGAAAATGCCGAAAAATCAAAGAAAAATCTATATACTTCAAAATATCTTCTTGTTTCGGCAATTTTCTTCCAATTTTTCCTTGATTTTCGTCATTTTTATCAAAATATTTATAGATTTTCATAAAAACTATTGGAAATACGAGAAAAACGAAGTTATATCTAATTTTCGAGTAATACTGAAAAAATCCGATGGAAAATGCCTTAAAATCAAAGAAAAGTCAATGAAAAAAAATCGTGCAAAATCCCAATCCAAAAATAATCTCGGTGGAGATACTAAAAATTATGTAAATTATATTTCCTATGCATCGACGAAATCGTACTATGCAATTAGACGCGTTAATAATGCGCTAAATGCAACGAAGGTTATCACAATTAGAAATTGATTAAAAGTGTGAGTCAAAAATGCATTAACACTCGCTCGCGCTTTTCGATGCATTTCGATCCGACGTGCATTATGTAATATGCGCGAAAATATTTATCAAATATTTCGACCAATTTTACCGTAAATGTTTACCGAAAAACTGATTTCGAATATGCATCTAATAACAAAACAAACAAACCTCAAAATATGCAATATACGTGTTTTCACCGGTGTTGATGGCGAGCGAGAGAAAAAAAAACACGGGCAAATATTTGCTGCCTCAAAACCTCAAAATTTTTAAAATGCAACCGACAACGCAACTCAACGCAACACGCCATTGTATTCCATAAAAAAAATAATAAACTGAACTGAAATGAAAACAAATTACATGGTTTGCATTAATCTAAAAATAGTTTATTTGAAAAATAATAATATAACCTCAAAATATTTATTGGCTTGAGGTATTCTACGCTCATAACCTCAAAATATTAAAAAATAACGTAACCTCAAAAACTTAATTAGCAAAAAAATGTTTTACTATACATTTTACTGCGGAATGCGACAAAGATTGTATTTTCTAGTTTAAACAAAATACAAATTATTAATATTATATGTTGAATGAAGAAACCACAAAAAATTAACGAATCTATTGGAGTTTTTTTTTTAATCGAGCAAAAATAGTATATTTGAAAAGTAATGATGCAACAACCTCAAAGGTATTTTATGTTCATAACCTCAAAAATATTTTAAAAAACGCATAACCTCAAAAACTTAATTAGCTGCTTTTTTTGCACGAAAATAGAAAAAAATTGTTTCACTTCGCCATTGTTTGTTTCTCATAGTAAAAACGGCAACGATTTTAATGACGTGCAGAATATAATCTTTTTTATGATTTTTTTGCATTTTTAATAACCTCGATTCGTGTTGATCTACTTTTCATACATAGTATTAACCAATTTCCAATTGGATTCTAATTATGAAGTAGTAAAAAAAACAAGCAAGCGAAAAAAAGATTGTTGTGTTTTAGTGCTTCACCTTGCATTGTCAGCGCGCGGCGCACTTTGCGCGTGGTGTTTCATTGTATGTATTTTTTGTGCGAGCGCGCGCGAAAATGCGAAATTAAAGGTCGTTGGGTTCATGTGCAAAAAAAAAACGTAAATGATTAAATAATTTGCACAAAGAACAGGCCATGAATTTGTTCACTACGTTGTTACAATGCGCGTTCGTTGTTATTTTTTTTATTATTTTCAAAGATGGCCTTGAAGGAACCAACTGTCGGACCGTGTTCGGTTTTTTCGACAGAGGGGAGAACTAGCTAGATAATAGTTGCGGCGAAACGAAAAATAGGAACCACCTATTTGTTTATGGTGGGGGGCCCGCCGCACACACAATCTATTGAAACCCTAAATTTTTATTTATTAGTTAGTTGTAGGGGAAGCGGACGTTCGCGCGACGTGTTCCCCACTTTTATTTGCCCCCACCGTTTTTCTGTCAGCAATCTAACAAAGATTTTGGACAGCCGCAACAACAACAAGTTTCTAGAACTCTAGCGAAATTGCGTAAAATGCATAAAATATGGCACCGTATAAAGGGAACGCACTTAGAAAAATATTAAAATTAAACTTTGAAACGCAATGTCTGTGTTTATTTATTATACAATGATGCAAAAATCAATAAGTTAATAAAATATATGAAACAAGTTGTCTTACTAGTATATTAAATAATTATTTAACGTTAACTCGAAGGGGACGTACCTTTTTCAACATTTTTATTTACATAAATTCTACAAAATAAAATTTTTGAACCATTTTATTTGTAATTCTATAACGTAATATATTTTTTCTGATAGACAAAAGCAAATATTTGATAACATTTGTAAGTCAAAATAGTTTTGCAGTAGTAGAATCGAATAAATATTTATTTATATATTTTTTTGGAGATAATAGTATGCGACAAGAAATCATTTTGGCGTGAATTTAGTTTCTAAAATGGAATAGTTGCGTGTTCAAAGTGGAGGGGGGCCAGGCACACACACACAATCTATGAGCGCCTAATTTTTATATTCAGTAGTGGAATAGTAAAGTCCCCACACTATATGGCCCCACCCATAAAATTTTTCGACAGCCATAAAACGAGTTTCCATATTAGATGTGTTGTGTGTTTGTTGAGTTAAAAAATACGAAATAATTATCTAATTTCAATTAATTACAATTAATTTGCATTTATTGAAAATAGACAAACACACACACACACACACACATACTCTCTCACATTGAGACACAAAGAGTGCATTTTGTATACCTATATGTAAGAACCAGTTTTTTGCCTTTATTAATAGGCGCATGCATAAAATCGATAAAATTGCAACTTTGTCACACAAATAAGCGGCGTGTGTATTTGCGTTTGTGTGTGTGCATTGTTAGGCGTAATTAAAAAATCTAATTTTTAGAAAGTTGCGCAAATTTATACGATTGACATGGCAGCCTCAATTTAATCAGCGAAACAACCTCAAATTTACTACTATACGATTATGATGATGGATAAAAATCAATGACATAACCTCATTTTCATAAAATTCGCAAACTTGGTTATTAATAATATAATACGACGACAACGACAACAACGTATATGTATATATATATAAAAAATAGCAACAACTATACAATCTGTCTGAGTCGCGGCAAGAGAGAGTGACCGTCATGTTGGCATACCGAAACCTTGAAAATCCCCACTATATACGCTCGCTCGCATAGAACAAAAAAGCGTTTACGAAAAAAAAAAACACACACACAGCGCACGAAAAATGAGTCTCAAATAAAAAAAACTAGCTGAGTCACGGACGGTGGCTAAAAACTATTGGTTCTAAAACTGGTTCCTTCAAAAACATGCGCATTACGGCATCGAACCAATAATATTGTATTATCATCTATGCGTTTTATTCTTTTTTTTTCTTTCATTCTCTCCTAGTAGAGCGCTGCTCGATGGCTTTGCTTTGCGTTTTTGCCTCTTGATAAAAGTTGCGAACTGAATTATGGAATGCGAATTCGGCGCATGACTGCAGCAGAAGCAGCAGCCAGCTATGCACTCTATCGGCCGTATTGTGCAGTTGCGCACACTATACGCGCTCTTCATTCACACACATTAACACACACACACACATTTATATATATAACATGCAACAACGACGAAGAGATCTTCAAGCAGCGATATATACAATAGTTAAGTTGACATTTATATGTTAATACTACTGTTATTATTTACGGTGGTGCAAAAACTTAATGATGATGATCTGTGTATTATTGGAGGGCCCACACCGCCGATACGATATTCAACTCCGTGCGCCGCACCAAATAAGTGTTCAAAAAGAATTGGAAGAAGAAAAAATCATTAAATGCATCGGCTGCGTTGCTGCGCACCGCGGCGTGTGAAAAAAAATCTTGTAAGAAACTCGGGCGGCGCGTCTCTGGGAAATTTCCATCGATAGCGCGCGCCGCAATTACTGCACAAGCTAATGAGATTATTCGGGAATAGAGAGAGACAGCGAGAAGAAAAAGAAAAGATTTGCATGGGAGCGGTACGGTGGTGCGGTGACGGGCTTATGCCGTTTGCGTTGCGTATCTCTACGTCCAGACGCATGTATAACCTACATAACATATATATAGCACATGATGATTTCTGCAACAGGTTATACTGGCTGCTGTGTGTGTGTATGTGTATGTTTACGTGCATGTGTATACCTATATATATATGTGTGTGTTTAAATTGCCGGTTGATTTTCATGGTTAGCAAATGCGCGTATATTTAATAACAACAATTTAGAAATTTATTAGCGATGCTTTTTAAATGTAATAATAATAATATTGCGGCGGCAAAGCGGCGCATCGAATTCTTGTGTTTCGTTTAAAGCAATTTTGGAATTGTATTGTATATTAAAAAAACTCACCAACTATGTACACCATATTTTTTGTCCATCTTTGCAGTTCCCTTCTAATATTTCTTCTCTGTTGTATGCATCGTGAATAGGAACAGTCCGCCATTTTTTCGAGGCGCTAGGTTTGCTAAACTGCTGCGAGCGTCGCTTCGTTCAGTATAAACTCGATTATATTTTCCCATCGCTCTTTCGTTTCATACATTACACTTGATAACTTTAATCACTTAAATTTTTTCGCTCCGTGCTGTTTCTCATTCATTTAACGACGAAAAAAAAATTAATCGAACTAAACGATAATATCGCAAAAAACAATATAACAAAAAAACACCCCAAGTATTTTCCTTTTCCTTTTATTATTTTCTTTTTCTCTCTTTTCAGTGCACACCAAACACTTTGTATTTTCTTTTTTCTTAAATTAATATACAAGATAAATTAATAATATTGCAGCACCCTCGATGTAGTTTTATTATTTAATTAATAAATCGCTCGCTCTTGATGAAACAAAAACAGAACAAAACAAAATTAAAATCCAACAATTAACTCAATGTTTGATTGCAGCTCACTAAGTTTTTTATTTTTAGTTATTTATTATAACAATAAATTTCAATTCAACAAAAAATAAAACAATCGCTCGCGCACGCTGTCCCAAAAGCACTCGTAGTTTATATTTATTTATTTATTTATTTTGTAAAACGATCGTCCGTACACTTTTTTTTGTTGTTTAAAATAGAAAATTAACGCACTTTTTAAACACACAAAGTTTTGTTTAAATCGAGTCCTTAAAACGCGCACAACTTGTTTTTCCTCGTTTAAGTTTTTTTTTAACTTCTTCTTGTTGTTTTTTAAATTAAAAATAATAATTTTTGTTTAAACATAAATTAATAATATCACATTGTTTTAACCACAACGATTTATTTTAGGATAATAAATCCAATACGCGTCGCATTTTCGTTTCATCAAATTGGTTCCTGCCATATTTTCCTATCGCACACGTTTTCTTCTTCGATTTCTTATTAATTTCTTTAATCTGAAAGTAATGAAAAACGCATTAATAATAATACACAATAAATGATCAAGTACGTTGAACGATGTTTGTTGCAATGATAATGATAATAAATAAACTTGGCTTACTTGGACGTGTGTAATGCGTGTGTTGTAAGTGTATGTGTGTTGTTTCATAGCCTACCTAATTTTTGCTACCTACAAAGCTCAATGAATTGACAGTCGCTACTCTGTGCAACGTCACAGAGTGACGCAACAAGTACGACGCCACTCGGCGCTTAGATGCACTTGCATTTTCCCTCTCCCTCCTCTCCCTACCACCTAACCAATCTAACATACCTCCATCTCGCTTGAACGCCGTCGCCCCGTCGCACTATCCACGCGCGCCGTCCTCGTTCAACGTGCACGCGCTCGCATCGGCGCGTCTCGTTCGCGCCGCGTACGTGTACTGTGCGCCAGTGGAGGAAAAAAGAAATAATCATAATCATAATAATAATAATAATGGAGAGAAAAAAAAGGAACACAGACACACATACACATACAAGCGTGCCGAAAACGTTGCGCGCTCCCTTCCGCCGCCCGATGCAATTCGAAACGAAACCCGGTGCGCGCTTTCCATCTTTGTTTAGTCGTAGTCGCGCGCGCGTTTTCTTTCCTAACGCATTAATTTCATAGGTTAAAATATTGACCGTCTCTGTTTAATTGTTTGTTTTTCTCTTCGTCTGCCCATACGTATTCTTTTTTCGCGCTCGACTTTTTCTCTCTTCTCTACATTTTGTTTTTTATGAATTTTTCGTGAACGCGCGCGCGCACACTCATACATTCGACGAAGACGCAACACAACGAACTCGTCGTCGTCGTCGTCGTCGTCGTCGCCGCATCAACATTTTCTTTCAAATACCATTCACACACAATTTTCCAATCCAAGGACACATTCATTATTGTGCATGTATTTGCTGCTGCCAAAAATGCATTTATTATACATATATGTATTTTTATTTTCTGCCAACATGCACAATTTGGAAACCTGATAATATTTATCGTTGAAAAATAATAAATAATGCATTGTTTATTATACTGATTAGCGTTGCAATCAACAAAACGCCGTTGTACGCATACTCACATATGTACAAATAAATATTAAAGTTCGATTTCTTTTTGTGCACAAAAACTTTTTTGTGGTTTTTGAACAAAATAAAAATCGTTTTAGTATGCGTTGGACGACCATATAAGGAATTTTTCACATATTCGCAACCTTGATCAATTTGTTAATTTTTCATTGTTTCCCCGTTCTATAAGTAAAATGTCAAAGTGTGCCATGAATCATAATTGACGTCGTTTTTGTACAATGTTTTTATGTTGCACGATTGCAAAATTGCAAGGCCAGGCCAGGCGGATTTTTCGTCGATGCAACAGCCCGCCGCATCGCGCGTTTCGTTTTTCCTCACCACCATCATCATCATCCTGTTGCTTGCGCCCGCCCGAATGGCGCTAAGCAAGATGGGATGGGTGTGCGGGGTGGGCATGATGCGACGACGAGGGGGGTGGCGCGGTGGTGTTGGTGATGGTGGATGGTGGTAGAGTAGTAGAGTGGTGCAAGCGAGCGCGCGCGCGATCTCCCCCCGAAAAAGCCGGTGGCGCGCTTTTTTCGTCGTTTTTCATCAGTAGCAGCAGCAGCGCGCTTTTTTTTATCGCTGCCACCGCCGCCGCCGCGCGCCCGCTTTTTTCTCTCCTCGCGCGCTCGCTCAACGAACAGGCGGCGAGCGCGCGGAGAATTTGTGCATACAACTTTTGACAGCGCCTCACTGCAATTGTGCGGAGGGTATAAGAAGCATTATTGATCGCATTTTTTGATCCTAAAACCACCCCCCTTCTTCTTTTTCCGTTCGCCCAACGAGCCGTGTGTACGTGTGTGCTAAATGCACCAAAACGTTGCAACTAATTGCATGCGCTCTACGCTACGTTTTTTTTTCTTTCTATTTTTCATCAACGTGCACACAAATTAGGTACATGCGTAGAGGCGAACCCCTAGATGTGTGTATGTATGTGTGTTGTTTCCTTTTTCGTATACGTATATGTATGCATACGTACATGTGCATACATGTACACCCTCACTAAAAAAAAACGTATAAATTTTTCAGGCAGCCGAGCGCTTTTCATTGCACGCACGTGCACTATTTTTCATAATCAAACTAAAAGCTTATTTGTTTGTTTTTAGAGATGATTAAGAATAATATTATTTTATAGTACATGATGTATTATACCGAGTGATAGGCATCTATTATAGTAAAATGCTTTGCTACATAGATTGGCCAGTCGGTTTAGAGGGCGATTTTCTACAGATAACACTGCTGCGTTTTTCTGCGCATAAATGCATTGTAAATTTTCCTCCCAAGATAAAGTCAAGTGAATGAAAATATAATAATGTTAACCCAAGCACCGCCGCTTGTTTTTATTATTTTGATAATAATGTTGTGTGTAGGTATAAATTAGCGTTCGCCATAAATCATCTAACATTTTAATTTTTTAGCGCAATATTGATTACAAAGAACGAATAAGCTTTAAAGTGCGTGGTGCGCCAATGAAACGTTCTAGCTATTTTTTCCATTCGGTATTATGTACCTTGCATTCCTTCAGTAATTTTCAACTATATTTAAACCCCAGATTCAAATCGTATATTTTTGAAAACCTAATTAATTTGTATTTTTATAAGAGAAAACATTTAAAAAATCATATCAAAGAACTTTTATACATTGATACTTTTAACTCTTCGTTATTTTGTAAAATAAGTTGTTAAAATTAGTACAAATCTTCTGTCTAATAGTCGGAAAGTGATTAAAGAATGTATTGGCATCCCGTTTTGGGCTATGCTCAAAGTTTTAAGGCTCTAGCTGACATATTTAATGTAAATTATTGTGTAAGACCCAACAAATTTTCACTCTGACTTTGACTCTGATACTTTTAACTAGTCGTTATTTTGTAAATAAATTGTTAAAATTAGTACAAATATTCTGTCTAATAGTCGGAAAGTGATTAAAGAATATATTTTCATCCAGTTCCGAGTTGTGCCCATAGTTTAAAATATTGATTGAAGAGAATTGAATATTGATTGAAGACAGACAATTTGCCTAGTTAATAATTCTTTTTCTCAAGAAAAAAGTATTTTAATGTAAGTTTAGTGAAAAACCGTACAAATTTGGCAAGTCTGTAGTGTTTCGCAGAATATCAGCTGGAAATGACTTTACTAACAACTAATAAGCTGCGAAAACATACCAATTTAATAAAAACGTATCATTAAAATGAATTTAATATAAAATATTATGTAAGTTCCCTGTTCTCAAGAAAAATGTATGCATCTTAGTGAGAATTTAATGATTCTTATGTGCAAACCTTATTTTTTTCAGAATCCTAGTTATCCATAAACCACGAGTTGGAAAATTTTCAGAACAGACAGACAGACGAACATTAAGGTATAGTAATAAAATTAACTAAAACGAATATCTTCAATAAAAAACGTTATCTTATCGTTTCTATTTTTCAAAAAAAAAGTTTCTTTATGTGAATTTAATAAATCTTTTATGCAATCCTCAAAAAATTTGAAACAGCCCTTGAATTTTGCGGAGCATTAGTTGAAAATTGCTGTGCTTAAAACTAACAAGGTGCAACAAATAAATATTTTAGCAATTTTGAAAAATATTTTCTTAATTCTCCTTTAATGTTTGTTTTTAATAGAAACATTCAGGCATTTTGAATAAAATAGGTTTTTTCGATTTTTATGACAATAAATTGCAACAAACATTGTGTGTATGTACTTGTTTGCGTACAGACACGTTGAAACATTCCTTGCGTAATGCCAGCCAGTTATTTTTAGCGTAAATTACTGGAAAATGTGTAAACTCTGTCAATACATATAGTCAAACAATAAGATAGCAAGATTGCCACTTTTATGAGTTGCGAGTTGATAAAAAATCCTTTAGGTATAATTTGTGGTTTTGACCTAAATCGCCGCGCAAGGAAAATAAATGTATTTATTGCTCTCTGCCTTTATCAGGCAAATTGCATCAAATAAATTTCGGTTACTTTTATACTATATAGTATATTGTACAGTTGGCGGAGCAGCTATATTGCAACTATATCAAATTTCTTAGCGATAGATCAAAAGGTGGATTTAGATAGATAGATAGATACTTATTCCATGCAGGCGGTACACAATACAATTTCCAAAATTGATTTCTGTGTTTAATCGATTTGCGATAAAAGGAATAAATCTTGCGCAGCGAACAACAATAACAATTTTGCTAATTATAATCGTATTTGCAAATCTGTTCTGGAATGATTTTGCCTATAGTCGACGAAAAGTATGAAATGGGCTGCTCGATTTTGTAAGAGATAGATATAAGCTAAAGAGAGAACATTTTTTCTCTATTCCTTATTTTATGGCTTAATCTGAAAAAGTCACTTTTCATACACTAATACTTGGAGCCATAAATATGAGCTAGTTAAAAAGAGAGAAAACATCTGAGTATGTCTAATTATTTAAATAAGAGCCAGCTTCTTTTTGGTCCAAGTCGCAAAAGTTACTTTTCGTCGATTATAACAAACTTTTTGGGACTCTCATTTCATGACCTGGTGGCCCTTTTTTGGCCTCGAGTGTATATATGTACAGTGTTATTACTAATGAAAATCTTATTTCTAATCCATTTGATCGTTGTGTTTTTGTTGGAATGATGTCGCTTAACTATCCATGTAGGTGCAATAGCATTTCCAAAAATTAATTTCTCTATTTAATCGATATATTTGCGATAAAATGAATAAATCTTGCACGAATTGTGCCGGAAATTCCAACAACAACAAACAATTTTGCTTGATTCTGCTAAATCAACATTTATGATAAATAATAATAAAAACTGAAGAGATAATTATTGCTAATTATAATTTTATTATTCGCAATCCGTTTGGTGTTTGTGTGTGCGCTGGCTGGCTGGAATGATTTCGCGGAACAGTTCAATTTCGTAATTGTGGTTAATTTTCCTTGCGATCGTTTCGTTCAATGCGATGCGAGAGGAGAGCGAGAGAAAAAAGCAAACAATCCGTTTTCGCTAATATGCAATTAGTTTGTGTTGTTTTCGCCGGATAAATATTTGCAAAATAACAACCTGTTCTAATTTTATTTTGCGGTATTTTTAATAGATGCTTGAACAGCAACTCCGGTGTATAATGTTGTTCAAAGTTAGTTAGCAAATAATCTCTTGTTGTTCATTTCAGTATTATTTATTCTCAAGTAAGATTACGTGTATATAGGTATATGCATATATACACGGTAACCAACTGCATAATCTCATATTATTTTCTTTTTCTCTTCTACCACCACCATCACCCCGTTCTCATTCGTTATTCGGGGTGCAAAAACAGCGCGTCGCAGCGTAAAATCCTTAATTAATAAAATTTTCATTAAAATTAAATTCTATTTCGCTAATTAATCTTCTCCGCGCGCGTAAAAACATAAGAAGTGTGCATTAAATCAATGCATCGGACAAAATAATGATGTTCTTCTTATTTTTTGATCAAATTTAATGACACTTCTTAAATATTTTTATGGAAAATGCCGAAAAACAAAGAAAAAATTGCAAAAATTTTGTGGGCAAAGAAATATCCACCAAAAATTAGATGTTTAAGACACTGAAATCAATTATGGTCACTAAAAATAAAAATATTTAATAAAATTTACTTTGTATGGGTTAAATTAAATTCTATTTTGCTAATTAATCTTCTCTGGCACGCGCAAAATCTAAAAAGTTGCATATTGAATCAATGCATCAGGCAAAATATTATGCATCAATTCATCAATCAAATGCAGAAACGTCTTAACAATCAAATGAATATTTTAATCGTCAATTATATACTCTCCATTATTATTATGAAGAGATAATAATAAAATTTTTGTGTTGCATTTAATCGTTTTTATCTAGCTATCTGGTCGCGTACTATGTGTCGGTTATTTGTTTATTGTTTTTAATGAATGCGCCATGAAGTTGTCTTAAATAGTGTTTATTAAGCTATAAAATTGCCGATTTGGTGTTTTGCTAATTTATCTCTGCAAACGCTGGAATGCTTTTATCAATCGAGTGCATTTTGACTATATTAGATATCAATTATCGTGCGTGCTATAAATATATGTTAACCTAAATTCGAAAAAAACGCAATCTTGAATAAATAAATATTATGTAAGTGAGTAAATACTTGGAAAATCGCGCGCGCTATAATACTAACTTCCATAGATTGTAATTTCAAATCATGACGACGCTGCCTCTTTATTGCGGCATGATGACTCCAGTAAATGCGAATTTTTAGCAGCGGCGATTCAAGAATTTGCATAAAATTCGATGTTGCCATATTCGAGAGCGAGCTTGCAACCCCTAAAAACGCTTTTAATGCATCTTTTTTTCTTTTTGCTCTCTTTATTCGTCCGCACCCCGAATTTGAGCGACGGCGAGAACAAAAAAAAAGAACGCATGGTGATGATGATGAACGGCGCGGCGAAAATTCGTAATTTTAATTTCGTCGCAATCGATAAACTCTAGTTCGGATATAAATTTCCCAACCGACGTCGTCGACGACGACGGTAAGAAATTTTCCGCCGCACACGAAATTAAAGTTTAAAAACAAAAATGCATCAATTTATCACATCGTCGATGGGTTGGTGTGTTGGTGGTGGTCGGGGCACCGAAAAGCCAGCCGCCTCATCACACCATCGCGCACGCTCAACCCCCCTCGGCAACAAGAAAAACTAATCAATCTATACGAAAAATTTCCGCCAACTTATGTGACAGTAATAAATTATATAAAAGTCAAATTCTCGCAATTGCAAGCGCGCGCGCTTGCGACGCAATGATAAATCGATAATTTGATTGAAGAGGATTGGTAAAACATGTCGCAATCATTTTCTTCTCTCTTCGGCGGCAGCAGCGGCGAAACGGATAAAATGTTATTTTTGCGCGCAACATGCACGAACGCGACAATAAAAAAAATGCGCGAGGCGAACAGCACAACGGTGACATGTGCGTTTTTTGCCCCTCCGGCAATATATATATATATATATATATGAATATTCACAATAATCATGCGTGAGGATGTTACAACGCTTTTTTTCCAATGAATAAAAAAATCATATAGATATACATGTGTGTGTGTAAAATAAAAAATAAATTATCTGTTCGTTTATATCGACTACAAAGAATGTTTCTCTTTTTGCGCGCGCTGTTGTTACGTTTAATAAATATGACAAAAAAGCCGCATATGTATATATTAATCGAAATAAATTCAAGAGACATATTATAGAATATATGTATAGGGAGAGGAGAAAAAAAAAGGTAACATTGAACGAACACGCGCTCGAGTACCGATTCGCAAAACAAAAATAAAATACAATCATCGACAAAGGGAAAAATAACAACTGGTAACATGTTAACAATAATAAGCTACAGACGTGAGCCTTTAGGCACATTTCGTTTGATCATTTTTGCAATAAATATTAAAAAAAAAAATAATAATAATGCGAAGGCTCGAGTGATCGGCTGCATTCTCATTTCGCAGCATTTTTTTTACGAACAAATTAATAATAAAAAATCCTCCACCGCCGCTTCCCAAATACAAACATGATGCACACTAAACTCTCGTCTCTCGCTGGCAAATTTGCCCGCTCGCATTGATTTTATCTTCAGCCGTGGTGGCTAAATTGAAACGTATCAAGGCGCGCGCGAGCGGGGGGGCGCCCGATCGAAAAACAAGACACTATGAAACAACACACTTCTCTAATCCACATCTATACTACAAACCCGTATATACGCGTATATACAAAACTACTTTATTGTTATTAAAATTCTTCGGTTGGTAACACGCTCCATAAACAAATAAACAATTACATGACAGTGAGTGTAATTGTATTGCGCTTGGAAAGTTAACCTTACTTTATATAAATGTCAGTTTTATATCATTGTTTATTTGTTTATGAAGTGTTGCCAACATAATGTTTTAATCACAGGCTAGCTTATAGTAGTAGTAGGTAGTCGCGCAAAAATGATCGCTCAGGTGGCATTCAATGATCGTAAACATTTTATTACAATCTAGGAGAGAGATTTTTAAATTTCTATTAAGTAATGCTTAATTCAAACACAATGTCTTTAACTTTATTAATTACTGATGGAAATTCATCAAAATTTTCAAAAAATTATGTAAAATTAGACCAAAATTTGAAAAATCTTCAAAATTAAAGTTGAATCAGAGACGCACAAGGTTTAAAGTGCTTAATTTTCTAACATTTCTAATTATATTTAGTGTCCCAAATTAGTTTTCAGTTTCTTAAACATGAAATTTATGAAAAAAGAGTGAAAAACACTCAAATTCAGTGAAAAAATACTAAACTTTACTGAAATTCATTGAAAACGAGTGAAAAAACATTAAAAATCAGTGAAGTTTATTGAAAAAGAGTGAAAAACACTAAAATTCAGTGAACTTTATTGAAAAAGAGTGAAAAAGCACTAAAATTCAGTGAAATTCATTGAATAAGAGTGAAAAAACAATAAAATTCAGTGAATTTTCGTTAAGCAAACAATGATTTCGGTATGAATTAACGTCCCAATTTTTAATCGATTTTATAACTAGTATGTAGAAATTGTTTTGACGTTCCCTCAAAATTTCCAACTACTAAACCAGCATCTAAAATACATACATATACATATAAATACAAAGTGCAGTCATTCCCACATGAATGATTCTGCAAATATGTGAGTTTAATTGAAACATTCTTGTTCTTCGCTTTTTGCAGCTGGTAATACATGCAATCATTGTAATGGTAGAAATTTGTCATATATTGAAATTGTTAAATTTTTAGAAAGTACTCGATCGAATCAAAAACTAACGGCAACAGACGAATTACAGGAATATAGCCGAGCGTGCTACAATTATCATAAGTACAAAAACAATACGCCGGTGTGTTTTTTCTTCTTTTTCTTTTTCTGCATTCATCGTGCTGATGGTAATTAAATTTCGTTAAATGTGCGGAGGAAGAGCAAAAGATCAATCGGTCGATGTGTCGGAGCAGATGGAATTTTGGGTGGTGGTATGCCGGAAATAAGATTTATATTATATAGACGAAAACCCGTACAAAGAGCGCCTTGCCAACTTGCACTTACTCGATTTCACCGCCAGGCAATTACGCATTAATTGTGTGCATTTTTAACGACCAACACCGCCGCCCAATCGAACCTTGTCGTCGTTGTCGCATTAGCCAGCAATTAGCACCTAACGGCCTCCTCTCTTCGCGCGCGCTATAAGAAAATCTAATAATCGGCGGAAAATGTGCGTTAAATAACAATCGTTAACGAATATATGGGCAATAAAAATGAGAGAAAAATATAGGTATGTGAAAGATTTTTTTTGCATCCCAGCTAAATAAATTATACTAATCGCAGCCACTTACTTAAAAAATGTGCTAACTAAAGTAAATAATAATTAAGCATAAACGATTTTTAATAAGATTTTAATCATATAATATAACATATATATATATTACTCAATGCGTTTGCTTGCATAACAAGCACGTCTATTTTTTGCGATATTGTAAAACAATTTAAATTTCTAAATTATTACATATATAGAACTAATTGCAAATGCTCAACAACGCAACCATTTTTTCCCCTAATTTCGTCGGATAATTGACCTTCCCCCTCCCGTACTTAGTAATTGCGTTTCATTTAAAATCATATGCACATTTTTGCTATTTTGTTTTTGTTTAAACAATATAGCGATAAAAATGGTATACACACATATCCAAATATGTTTCCGGTTTAATGTATTTCCGCTACTAAGAGATCGGCCTCCAAACGAAAAAACTAAAATAATGCACAAACAGAGAAAAAAATAATGCACACACACAGTTCGAGCGGAAATCAAGCGATATTTTTGTAATGGATACACACACAGGATGCGCCAAGAACGACGAAATTTAATTGCCATTAGAGGAGAATTTTCGCAAAAAGTAATTGAATTATTCTAGCTGTAAGATACTGTTTTGATATAACAATTAATTGGGTGTAAAATTTATGTCATTTAATTGCTAATCAGCAATAAGATTATAAAAAATTGGCACTGATTGAGCATTTTTCGAAACGTTAATAAAATAATTTTAATGGTTTTCAGTCAAAGAATGACGATTAGAGAAAATTTGTTGACGTTGACATTTAATTCAACAATATTTTGATATGTTTGATGAATTTTAGTGAATTTCACTGTTTTTTACTGTTGATTCACTGAATTTTACTGTTTTTTTTAAATCATGTTTCGATGAATTATAGTGGCTTTCACTGTTTATTCGCTGATTTTTGAAAAATAATGATAAAACAATGAAATTCACTAAAATTCATCGAAACATGATTAAAAAAACAGTAAAATTCAGTGAATAAACAGTAAAAAACAGTGAAATTCACTAAAATTAATCGAAAAATGATGAAAAAATAGTGAAATTCAGTGAATAAACAGTAAAAAAACAGTGAAATATGTATCTAACTATCTGTATTGGTGACAAAATCTACTTTCTTTAATTGCTACTTGTTAGCATGAATATTTTTGACATCTATTTAGTGAATTCATAATGCAAAGAAAAATGTTAAAATACAATACATTTTATTTACGAACATAAATACCTACCTATTATTGAATATAATAGACTACTTAAATATGTAATGTCGAATAGCAAACAGCATCAAAGTTTAATTAAAACTAGCCAATGCAACTATTTGTAAATGAACGCGTTAATATTGGGTGTAAAATTTAGCATTATTTAATTGCCAAGCGACAGTAAAATCATTATATTGTCACTAATTTAACATTGTTTTAATTCACACAAAATAAAGCTTTTTTGACGGGGATATAGATAGTTTTTATTATAGTTAAATAGTAATCTTAAATTTTAAGATAATATTTTTCTTCCTGTTTAAATATGAATTTAAACGCTTTTCAGTTAGAGAATTAAGCAAATTTGCGAGTATATGGTAAATATTATTAAAGCTAAATAATAATCTCAAACAGCGTCAAAAGTTAATTAAAATTAGACAAATGCAACTATTTGCAAATTAACGTCGCTGTATGTGTCTGTGTGTGTGTGTGACAAAATATCTCGTTAGGAGAATGAAACGCTAATTTCTTTCTTCTTTGAAGAAGAACTCTCCAGCAAACGAGTAAATATTATTAAGGTTAATATACAAATGACAAGTAACGCACTGTAAAGCTTGCAATTTTATTGTTGTGAGAGCTAAATTTTGCCAAATTAACTGTACAATTTTTTTGCACCATCTAATGCATAATTATTAATTTTGTAACAAAAAATGATACAAAGGAGTAGTAATATGGTAGAAAATATTGGCAAAGTTAAATCACACAATCGATGCCTGGCTGGCTGGCTGGCTGCATTCTATAATTTTATTTTGCGAAGCGCCGTCATCATTAAAACTCCACAAAAGATAAAAATGTATTTATGTGTATGTTTGGTTACATATACAACACGCTTATCTTCGCTGGTACGAAAAAAAAACTTTCCGCTTAAAAGCGTTTGCAATAATAAATAAAGCATCGCTAAACTTTTTCTTAAATACACCGAACAATAAATGCGAGTTTTTTTTGCCGTTCGTGTTTTTGTTTGAATGTATATGTGTGTGTGTGTATTGATAGGCGAGCGAACATTTTGCACATGTGCGTTTCGATCAATTGGGGACTTAAATGTTGGACATTTAATCGATAAACCAATATTCTTAAATTGTTACACGTGGATGTGTATATGTGTGCAAGTGTGTTTGTGTTTACAACATAGCAAGACGAGAACGAGCTAAAATAGGGGAGGCTTTAATATAAAAAAAGAAGAAAAAATAGAATAGCGCGCGCAAATAATTTTTTTGTCGTCGTCGGCCGCGACGACGACAACGTCGACGAGGATGATGATTATGATGCGTGGTGCGACGGAGGGGTTGTGTTGGAAAAAAACACCGAACCTGTGTCAATATTTGGTAATTCTCCACCAAACACTCGCCCCGCGCGGCCGCCCTTCTTTACGACGACAATGTGTTTTGTGTGCCAACTACCAACATCGTCCCTTTACCCCGTTTTAATTTAGCTTTTTGTATTTTATATATAATAGGGAAAAAAAGCAGCGCGCGCTTTAAGCACACTCGATGTTTGTTTTTCATCCCCTAAATATCATATTTATGATAGATGGAATACCAACAACAATCATATAAAAAATTCATTGCGGATCCAATCTTTTCTTCGTCTCGCTCATGACTCACCACTCGCTCGTCCAAAATGATTAATTTTTTTGACAATCAATGCGTGTTCTAATTTTGGCTATATGGCATTGAGGCTACGTCTCGTCGCACCATAATCATATTAAATGAAATTCATTTTGTTGCTGTATAAATATTTATTTAGCGCGTTCACATTATTATGAACTTTAATGTAACAATTTATTATTGCCACACACAACAACAAAAAATATAGAAATAAGTGAATTTATTTCAGAAATTTTGTGTTACGTGGCCATAAAATTAATCGGCATTAATATTTAAATAGAAGAGAAGCGATGTTTCGGCGCTTGTTTGCCAACACATATGATGAATTTTTTACACATTAACGATTTAATATTGTTTCCTGAATGTCATTGAGATATCAAATATGACACATATTATTAATTAATGACATAATTTGATGTTTTTTGAGTAAGTTTAGCATTATATTTGGTCGTTAGTTTTCTTATTTTAAGCAGATTCTATTATTTATATCATTTAAAACGATTTTTTTATAGTGTAAAGGGAAATATTTCTGAGTTCTCTGAAAAATCGTTGGTTTTTACATTTTCTTCTTTACTTGAAAAGGAACTGGTAGTTTAATTTGGTTAAGATATCTATAAAAAATGTAAAAAATATGTTCTTTAAAAATTTTCTTGCTTCTTAAAGACTTTATATTAATTAATGATATAATATGATGCTAAAAGTACTCTATTTAGTAATTTTTTTAATTATTTTAAACAGTTTCTCATTTTCAGTGCATTTTCTTTACATATTATTTATTAATGACATAATTTTATGTTTTGAGTAATATCAGCATTATATTTGGTCGTTAATTTTCTTATTAGAAGCAGATTCTATTATTAATTTAATTAAAAATGATTTTTTATATTGTAAATAGAAATATTTCTGAGTTCTCTGAAAAAATGTAGATTTTTACCATTTTTTCTTTACTTGAAAAGGAACTGAGAGTTTAATAATGTGGTTTACATGTTTTTTACTTCGTAGTTGGATATTTATGCTAAGATCTCTATACAAAAATGTAAAAAAAGATGTTCTTTAAAAATTTTCTTGCTTCTTAAAGACTTTGTATTAATTAATGACATAATATGATGCTGAAAGTACTCTATTTAGTTATTTTTTAAATAATTTTAAGCAGTTTCTTATTTTCAGTGCATTTTCTTTAGAAATTTTAAATGTCTTCTTAAAAATCGTGCATATTATTTATTAATGACATAATTTTATGTTTTGAGTAACTTCAGTATTATATTTGGTCGTTAATTTTCTTATTAGAAGCAGATTCTATTATTAATTTAATTAAAAACGATTTTTTATATTGTAAATAGAAATATTTCTGAGTTCTCTGAAAAAATGTAGATTTTTACCATTTTTTCTTTACTTGAAAAGGAACTGGGAGTTTAATAATGTGGTTTACATGTTTTTTACTCTGTAGTTGGATGTTTCTTTACAAAAATGTAAAAACAGATGTTCTTTAAAAAAATGCTTGCTTTTTAAAGTCTTTATAATAATTAATGATATAATATGATGCTGAAAGTACTCTATTTAAACGGTGCATTTTTCTTTACAGATTTTAAACGTTTTCTCAAAAATCGTGCATTTTTTAATGGAGTTGTTTCGATTTTTCCCAAAAAAAGCTTTATAGAGTTATTCTAATAAAACTTTGTTGGAAATAACTCTCCAAATATAAAAATGTGATTATATGTTTTGGCATTTTCATAGTAGCACATTTATGTTTCTACAATAAATATTTTCTTTAAAATTTCAGCAGTCTATTATAAAATTTCATGTAGGTATTATAAATAAAATGAATTTTGCGATTTCTAATCACTTTATTGCACGTGCGATTGAATTGATCGGCAAAAGTTGTTAAAATTAATAATTGATAACGAATTAAATTATATCGTTGAATAATAATAAAATATTCAATGCAACATTGTTAATTAATGCAAAGCAATATATATATATATATACATTTTTTTGCTTCAAATCAATACTTTGTATAAATATATTTGTTTGTATTCAGCGTGTAGATTGTATATGGCAATAATTTTAACTTAAACTTAAACGGGACATAATAATGCGAAACACAGGTCGTTGAAATGAGTTATTATCATTTGCAATAACTTATTATCATTGATACCTATCAGTTAATATAATTACCAATACGACATTTTCGCAGGCCAAATTAACATAAAAAATAAGTTTTTTTATGTTATTTTATTGTTTGAAACAAAAACAACAACAACATCAATTTGTTTTGTAAATTGTTTATTGGCATTGTTTATCTGCGTACATATAATTAGCATTTAATTTTACAAGTTTCGTATTTTTCAAATAATTCGTAGTAATTGTGTGAGCAGTTTTGCTCACCTGCAGATGCAATAAAAGTTATGCAATTAAAATTGCACGTTTTTTTTTTATAATATATAAATAAGTAGATATATATTTTGCAAATACTTAAATGCAAATACTAACTATTTTAATGATGGATCGGCTACGTAATGAGATGTAATTGGCGCTAATGCGCTAATTAATGCACACTTTTTAGCATTTTAAATATTGATACCCGCGAAATGGGTAGGCGGCGTATAGGTGGATATAATTAGGCAAACATTTTCGTTTCGATTAATTGATAGAAATTAGCTTAGCTATTTACTTTATTCGTCCAATTAATGTGCGTTTCAGCGATTTTTCATTTGAAAAAATCGAGCGGCGGCGGCGCACGGGGTCCGCGCGTTTCGAAAGTGCATTTATTGTGTTGTGAACGAACGTATATAAAGCACATCCACTCGCCGATTTTTTGCGATTGGAATTGCTATTAATTACAAACGTGTGTAATAAATATCAGCGCGTGGAGGCATGTAGGCTTTTAAAATTTATGTTCTTGAATTTCGTAATTTTCTTCTAAAAACACAACACACAGAGTATAGCGCGCGGCGCACACACAACACACAACGTCTTTGTCCGATTGCAAAATTTCTAAAAGCTAAAACGAACAAAATTTATGATGAATTATGCGCATAAATGCAATTTTGTAGGCGTCGTATAGCGCGCGCTTTAAATGTTACAGGTCGCAAAATTTTCTGTGTTCGCCAGCAACAATTAAGTAAAAATTTGCAATCGTTTTTTTCCTTCGCAATGCTAAAAAAATTATTAATTAGCAATGCCTAAGCCTCCGCTTCCTTTTCTAGCCGCTTGCTTGCTTGCAAGGCAAGTCGTTGTAATTAAATTGCAGTAAGTAGTTTAATTAAAATGTTCAATCTAATTTAATTGATTTATTTTTAATAAAAGAAATCTCGAACTATTAGACTTGGAGCGCTGCTGCCTAAAACGCACTACTCGCACATTTTTCCCACCAGATCTGCATTTATTAATTGGCGATATAAATTAGTATCAATTTGTTTCTTTAAAAAGTATATTTGATGAGACATTATAAGCCTTGAAGTTAAAGAAGTAAAGAGTCTTATATTTATTGTTAATTGAAGAAATGTTGCCTAAAACGCTTTATTTGTTATTTTCCCAGTTTTGTATTTATTGGTGATGCAATCTAGGTATATGTTTAGTATTAGTGTCTTTAAAAGGCATAAATGTATGGTTATTGTAAGCTTTTTCTTGAACTATGTCCTAGTTGTGCATTTTGGGCAATATTTTTGGTAAACCTTAAAGAGAAAGAAGTGAAACTGTACTTTATTGTGTATGATACTCATTTATTTTTAATGAAATTAAAGTCAGATTATTAAAGCACTCTCAAAAACGCACTATTTGCACATTTGTTCTATATTTGCATTTATATATTAGTTAGCGATAGAATTTGTGTGTTTAGGATTTATTTCTTTAAAAAGCATGTATGTATAGTTATTCTAGAACTAGACTGCTTTTCTGAATTATATATTTGCAATTTCGACATCTTTAATTATTTTTGGTATAATCTGAAGTTAAAGAAGTGAAGAGACTTTTCTGTCTATGATATTAATGGGGATAATGTCGAACGATACGATTTTTTGTATCGATTTATTAATTAGCCATGTAATCTGTATGTTCATATTAGCACCAAGTTCTTTAAAATCATGTATGATTTTAATTTTTTTATTTACTCATTTTGTAATATTTTTCATATATAATCCGAGTATAGAAAGAAGTGAAGAAGTTCTTTGTTATGTATTACAATATTATATTTATTGTTTGCCCTTTCTATTTTGAAATGATTTTAGAAACCATACAATTGCGCAAATGATAAAATATATTGACAAAACGGAAATATAAATGAGTAAAATTATAATGGCAGCATTAAAAAATAGCCAGCTTTAATAATAATGCACCGTAAAATGGAATTATTCAGTTAATATCAGCTAACTAGATGTACATACATACGTTCACAATTTATACCCATCTTACATGCTTTTTTTCTATGGTTACTATAGCGCGTTCAAACCGACTAAATATCATCCTATTACGTGGGTGGTTCGAAAAGTTTCTAGCCTTTTTTGTTAGTAATTTTTAGTGCAGCCCCAAATTATTTTTTAGCATCATCAGAACAAACGTTCTTCTCTATTTTGCATCATTCTTAATGAAAATCCTTAAATATTTTGATGGAAAATTCTAAAAACAAAGAAAACTCAAAGAAGAGAGCAAAAGCAAAAATTTTCTTATCAAAACAGCAAAACAAAACTAACATTTTTTTTGTGTTAATTAACGTCAATTAGATTCAATTTTCCTGCTCTCGGTAATGATATCAGCTATATTTTGAAGATGGAAAATGTGCAAGCCGAAAGTTAGTTTTAGTTAGAATAAATTAGTTCCATTAAATTTTTTTGCGTTATTATAAAGAAATATAAGATGAAAAATTGATGGTAAAGTGCATTGTTAGCATAAAATGCATTTTATGCAAACTAAAAGCATTTTTTGTGTTGCGCGCTAAAATATAATATATAAATTTGAGTCTTTTGGGGTAAGTCGGTCGCCGGTGGTTGGGCGGGCGGTGGTTTTAAAAGTAAACTTTACTACGAGAGGGTGCAATTACAGTTTCAGTTATAATAAAGTAGTGACCCACCAGAGAGACGTCTGATTAAAGGTGCAAAATTTATTACATTATGCATTTTACTTTGTTATCAAGTTTCCTATTATTCTCTAGTTACTTCTTTCGCAAATTAGAATTAATTAAGTTTTGAAAATTTATCTTTGCATTAATTTTGAAGCAAGCACGCTCATAGATTATATTAAAATTTAATAATAAAATGCTGTTGTTGTTCGTATCGTATACGGTACGGACGGAGAAAGGCGCTCGCTAGCGAAAAATGCCTCATTGTAAATAATGATCGAAATTATGTAGGCGCATAATTTCAAATTTATTTTCCGGCGCGCAAAAATCGACAACACATTTCCAATTGCTAATTTATTATTACAATATAATACGCCCAAACGAAAAAGCGAGATTGCTGTTTAGATTCTTTTTTCTTCTTCGCTATACTTCGCGTCTGCTGATGTCGTTAATGATCATTTTACTTGAAATAGAAATCACTTTCATATGTGGGTAGGTATGTATAACATCTTTCATTCCGTATTGTAAAAATGTACATAAATCATTAAATCGAGGATCGCACAAACTTCCATTCATTGAAAGCCCAACACAATTGTTGCATGTTGTTGCCGCCGCTTCGCCGTCGTAAACAAAATATCTCGCGCAAAAATTAATAGATGCAAGCTTTCTATCGCGCATAAAAATTAATATTTCAGCCCGGATAAAGAAGAACGGGTAGCGTGAATATTTCATTATATGCACGCTCTCTTAGATGGGATAAAAAATTTATTTAATTAGGTGGCGTAAAGCACTACGACATGGAGTTATTTAATCAAGATTTCAGCTAGAGGTGCTAAGAAGAAAGCGTTTGGACAAATAATAAAGCAATTTAGTTGCTAAAATATAGTTTTGTCTAGTAAAACAATCAGAAACATTGATATAATTGTAATAGATTTTGTTTAGGACATATTTTATAAATAATTTCAGTTTGTTAAATAGGAAAACGCATTTTTATGGCTTTCTACAATAATTTTAAAGGTAAAGTTGGGTTTTAACTTAAATTTTCTTAAAAGACACAAACAAAATTAAACTAAACGGCTTCAAATTATGTAAAAATTACATAAAACTCTTTATAATATATAAATTTTGGCATAAATGTTCAAAAAATACCTAAAGCAACTGGAATTCCTAAAATTATGTAAAATATTTGAAGAGAACTACTTAGAAAATTAAAATTTGTTATGAAAGTTGAAAAAATACTTAAAGTGGCCAAAAATCAAAATTGCGAACGATATTTTAGTAAAAAATATTTAAATTTGAAGTTAAATTTTGTTAGAAATGTAGCTAAAAATGGAATATTTGTTAAATAACAAATGATTTCTTTATAATACTCTTGAAAAAATTAAAACCAAGAATTTTTATGATGCTTTATTGTTATAAAATTTTTTTGGTTGATTTCATTTTGTGTGATTTTAGCCATTTTTTGCTGGATTAATTTTGAACATGCGCGAATTAGCATCGCCGCCACCGAAAAAACACACATCAACAGGCATCATCATCATCCCTGATGCAAATGCTGAATTCGCAATCCGCTTATACTACGCACCAGCCGAAAAAAATGCACACTCCAAAATCGATCCGCACAGAGATTTTGGACCACAGACGGCGGCGTGTCTCAAGGTCCAACAATAAGCGAGTCCGTCGTGAACAAAAACGCACGTCGTCATCGACGCGCCATAATAATAAAATTCCGCGCGATTTCCCGGCACACGCTTTCCATCCGCGCGATTTTCGCGCTATTTAACTCCGCCACCATCAAATTTGATGAGGTCTGTCTGTGCGCACTAAAAAAAGCAAATTTGAATGTGCAGGCTGTTGTTTGTTGTTACTACCATCGGAGCGAGGCGCGCAAAAAAAACCTATCGTTAAATTAAAAATTATTTTGCGATTAGATCGTCCGGATGATAAAAAACCAATTTGTATATGTAGTATGTAGTTATAAAATTATTTATTTACTATGGGATTAATGTAAAAAATCGTATCGATAAGCGCGTTATAAATAATATGTCTAATTTTTTCGCATGTCTGGCCGCGGAACGATGTTTATTTATATAAAAATATTTTTTTTATATTACAAAATTGCCCAATAGTTGCAATAATCCGATATATTTTTTGCTATATATAAACGAAATCAGCAATTTTCTTGATCCAGTGGATTCGTAAAAATATTTATAGATAAACATGATTTATGGATTGATTGTCGAAAATATTTTCTGGTCGGTAGACAATCATTAATCTTGCTTGCTTGTCTTTTCGTAAAATAAATTTTTACTACGTATAGTGATAAAAAAGTAGGTATAGGTATTTATTACGTCTATTTTTTAAATTATTTTTATCATTTATTTACAGGGGTTAAAATATAAAATTTACAAAAATTCCATATAAATATGTAACATTTTGCGCTGTAGCGTCCTTAATTGAAGAGATACGACTATAGTTCCCATTAAACAAATTAATTACAATTAAGTTGCCCATCTTTTTTGTCTCTTTAAAATTTTTCGTTTCTCTTCAAGTAAGCGAGTTATCGAGTGGTAAATGAGCCACTTATGATCCACGTGCAAGTGAAATTTCTTACATTTTAATTTATAACTCAGTTATTTGAAGAAATACGACTATTGTTGTTATTAGATAAATGAATCACAATTAAATTTCCTACAATATTTCTCTCTTTGAAATTTTTTGTATCGCTTCAATTAAGCGAGTTATCGAGTGGTTACCGTATATATAAATTGCTTCATCAAATTATTGAATGAGCAGCTCTGTTAATAGAATGATGCCGTTTTGGAACCAAGAAAAAGAGTTGGATATAGACATAATATATTCCATTTGTCTATTAGGTGCTTAGTCAACAAATTAAAAGGAAATATTAAAGAAATTTGTTAGGTATTTGTAATTTGCATCGTTTATTTAAAAAAAAGGTTCGGCCATTAATAAACTTATTATTATTGCCTGTTTCGTTAAAAATTGTGCAAAAAAGTATAAAAATTCCAAAATAGATTTCGTATTGAGCGTTGATTAAATTTTGCAAATATCCTTGAAACACTGACATTTTCAATTAATTTAATGCGAAAAGTAGAACAATCTAAATTTATAGGACTGATAAAATTATTTGAATTCATACAAAAATTTGCGTTGCGACACACCGAAGATGATATAAGCGTGCAAACATTGTAATATTAATTCGCTAGCAATTAAAATTATTTATGCAATAATAAAATACTTAAAAATAGAAATGTTTAGCACATCTTTCTAGAAACTGAAAGTAAATAATAATATCTAATAATAAATAATACGGCGAGAGCACATTGTTATTAATTATACACTTGAATATTTTTTGAAGCTACTACATATAGTATACGACCAATTATGCAATGGCGGAATACAAACTGAGCGGCAGGAACATGTCACGAAATAAAAAAAGTCGTTTTCTAATTAAGATAAAAACAACATCATCGTATTTGCAAACTTTTTAATAATGTTTACAATTCAATTTACGAGCATCTCGAAAATTAAAAACGGCATGCAAATTTCTTTTTGCGTTTTGAAATCAAACGTGCTGTGTCTGTGTGTGTCTATGTTTTGTTTTTCGGTTGATTTTCCAGCACATACACAAACATTCAGAGATAATAACAATAAACACTCTATGAAACACAACACACAATCACTTTCATATGTAACAGCATAATTTAATGAATATTATGGTAGGTTATGACGTCTCACAATATAATACGCATTACATTTGCAAAACACTAACAAACAGCGCCACACACACACACACATACACATATATATATGTATACACAAACAACGTTCAACACATGGAAAATAATTAATCGGCACAAACGATGGACGACGCGGAGACGATCATAAAAATATCGCACTTGATTTTTGTTCAAAAAATTTCACAGTGTGTGTGTGTGTGTGTATGTCTGTGTTGTTAGTATACGAGACAAAACAACAAATCGATTTTTAATTGATCTGCTAATTGCGTTTGTGAGTTAGGTCAAGAGCATTTAATTACCACATCATTACAACAATAATATTATTATTTTTTTCTATTAGATAGAAAATGTACGTGTTAAATTAGATGTGTGTGTGTGATTTTGTATGTATTTTTTTTCGGTACGTTACCTTAAAAATGAGAGTAGTAATCCGTGGTAGTACGCACTGGCATGTTATGATGGCCGAAGAACAGCGAGTACTGTTGCATTGTAAGTGCAATTGCAGTCGCGGTGCATATCTAGCACTAACCTTGACACTCTTTGCACTACAGATATATTCTACCTACGAACGGGAGCCTCTTATTGATTTTTTTACAGGTTTATTTTAGGCGAACCGACTTCGACTCATTACCACACACACACACACACATGCACACACACCGCACACATATCATAATCGTCGCCGCGTCGCCGCGTGAAAATTCGCATACCTATACAATGCACTAGATATTGCATAACATATAAATGTGTGCAAAGGAAAGCACAACAACAACAAGCGCAACAGCCCGAAAAGCAGCGAAAAATTGCAATTGCAGAAGAAACGACAACCGAAAAAAAATTTCGAGGTCGCATATACGTCTGGTGCGTTGCCAAAATGAATGAACAATGAAAGATGGCCATGACAAAATCATGGCCGTTTAGGCCAGACGTGCTTTTTAAGCGCGCACTATATGTTGCATGCATGTGTGTGTGCGTTGCAATTGTTTTAATTTTAGCCCCGCACTGATGTTGATTATACTTTCGGTTCGGCTGGCACACACGAAAAAAAAAACTGGCGCGCGCTTTTTTTTACTCGTATATATGCTTTTATGATGAGCTTAACGAACAATGACAACTCATTTTTATTGATAATATGCGCGAAATCCAATTACGAAAAATTTTGTTTGGTTGAACATGTTGTTGTTGGCGTTTTATGCGCGCTCTCTTTTCGCAAGTTAAACGCAGCCAATTTTACAACAATATGATTGCGAATGTGTGTGCTTTTTTATGTTTTTGCCGCCGAAATGAAGTTGCTAAAATGTGTTGCATTGTTTCCATTTCCAAAATTCGAAAATTTGTGCGTGACAATTGGTAATAGTCTTAATTAGGCTCAAATAAATGTTAAACAAAGTTGAGCATTATATGTTGTGAAATTAAATGGCGTTAAATTATTGTTGGTAAATTTCTAATCGTGTATATTTTTTGACGATTTTTGCAATAAATCGGTTGAATTTCACACTTTTTTACCATTTGTGTTTGTTGTTATATTATATAATCATGCTTTTCATGGTCTAATTCGAGAATTAAAAATCTTTGATTTACAATATATTTGTGCGAGTTTGATAAATCGATAAACATTGTTCATTTTTGATAATGTAGCGAATTATTAGTGCATAAAACTTTACTCCAGCAACTTTTAACTATCAAATTGCGACGCTTAAATTTCATATTATTGAACGTCATTACTTATATTTTATTCATTTATCATTTTCCCATAGTCCAAATGAACAGTAATGTCTCTACTTAATAATTTTCAATATTTTGCAAAATCAAATTATAGTTTTATATCTAAAATTCAAAATTGTGTAAATTATTTAAATTTTTTTGGCTTATTAGACATTCTATTGTTAAATTGGTAAGTTTTTTTTTAAATATTGCAACCAATAAATGACGTTATTCAAGTGCATTTGAATTATAGTAGACTTAAAAATAAATTATTTATGCATCTTGTTGCTAAGCTGTGGATTAATACAAAAAAATGATGTGATTTGGGCCAGTCTTAACTAGCAATTGTGGTTAGACTATGAGTTTTTCAATGAATTTTAGTATTTTTTCACTGAATTTCACAGTTTTTCAATGAATTTTAATGTTTTTTCACTGTTTTTCAATAAATTTTAGTGTTTTATCACTGTTTTCAATGTCTTAGTCATATTTTACTTTATCTCTTCAAAAAAGAGACGACAGCAATTAAAGCAAATCGACTGTTTCACCAAACTTGAAATTCAAAAAATATTAATATTAATTCTTGCCCATTGTGCATTTCCAAGATGGTATTAACCATAATATAATCACTGCATTAAGTAGATATCATTGATTATGTAGGTATATTACAATGAATTTTTTAACAATCTTATCTACTTTTTGTGTTTTTAGCATTTTTCTTATTTTATTAATCAATAAAATTTTAGATAGTGCAGGATATATGTATAATTTTACACCAAACTCGCCGAAAACTGTAAATTATTTAGATTATTGCAGCAATTTTGTTTATCGAGCGCATTTTCCTTGACAGTTTTTAATAATAAATCAAGAGTGCATGTTTTTATTTTAACCAAATACATAATTATAAGTGTATATTTGCATTTTATTAAGTAATTACATAGTTTTTTTTACAAAAATAATAAATCTTCACTCGCTTATAATTGCTTATGCATATTTTCATCTTAACTAAATCGAAAATGTTATTTTCGTTGTTGTTAGATGTTTATCGTTTAATTTACTTTATTTTTTGCATTGAATAAATTGAGAGAGTATGATGAGCTTTTTTGAAGTGTTTATCAGTCAATTAAAATTTCGCACAAAATTCAACATTTATAAATTTCAATTACCATCCCATCCAACAACTTAACGATTGTTTAACGTCCTTCAAGTTGATGATAATTTTCCAGCATTAGAGCTATTAATTAAGATATATTTTTTGTGATTAAGCTTATAAAAATGCAAATTTCTGCATTTTAAATTAATTGTCAGCAGCAAAACACCGTTTCCAATTCTTTTATTAAACTATAAAAATGTAAAAGTTAAAGGTTGGATTCTCTGAAAACCGCACATATGCATCAAACATTTTAACATTTAAGCGCGTAATGTGCATGTGTATGTGTGTAAGTGCTCGACTATATATATCTACAACAATATAAAGCCTGCATCCAAATGATGGATACAAAATCTAAACCGGAATGAAATTATAATTAATCCGATGCGACAGGAAAAAAACTAGTATATCTACGATGCCAACCAGCTAAAAAACTTTGAACGCAACTCTTGCGAACGAAAAATATCGAAGCAGATTACACGAAACGTATCAAATAACAATTTAAAATTTCATTCCATCGATTGTGCATCGAAATAGCGCACATACAGATACAAGAGGAAAAAAAGAAGGAATTAAATAGAAAAAAGCATATTCCGCGCGCGTTGTTTGCTAGAAAAAATTCCTTCAAAGCCATTTCAAATGAGCAATTAATTTTATTTTCAGTTTTGAATGTGAAAGATTGGGTTGGGCATTATTTAACCTTGCTTACGATAAAAAAGTATCGGCAGCGAAGAAGGAAGGAGTGACAAATTGTTGCTAACCAAACTCGCGCGCAGGGGGGAAGCGAAACAAAATGTAGAAGAAAAAATAGAAGCGAGCGTACGCCACAACAACAACATCAACATCACAATTTCGCTAATTATCCCATCAAAGCCGCTGCTGTTGCTGGCTGCATTAAAATGCAATAGAAACGCTGCGCGAAGAAAAAATAACAACAACAACGAACGAACGGCCGATTGATAAATATATACGATGCGATATTAACATTAAAATTAATTACACAATTATGCAATATTAACATGTGTGGAAAGACGTTAAATAAATTACGTGCTGCTGCTGAATTTATGCAACCCGCTAAGACACAAAATAATATCTTTGTTGTTTTTTCGTATTATTTTTCGTGTACGATATTTGCGTGCGTCTCGTTGCGCAACGATGCGAACGTCTCAAATTTCATCATCATAGAGCTGCCACTACTAGATTTTATCTGAAAAATAATTAAAAAAAAACCTAACAAGACAGTGTTTCGAATGTGAACTTGGGCGCCGCCGCTGCCGCTTTTTTGTTTTCGTACGTACACACATGAACGTAGTACGCTGCGGTGGAAAAAAAGCGCTTAGACATTGACGTAGGTCAGCGACCCATCTATAAAGCAGTTGGTCAAATCGATAAAACTCGTCGTTATTAAAAACACTTTTCTAGCAATGATAAACGCTGAAATAATTTACAC
This sequence comes from Adinopsis sp. GC000173, assembly GCA_030264715.1. Lineage (NCBI taxonomy): Eukaryota > Metazoa > Arthropoda > Insecta > Coleoptera > Staphylinidae > Adinopsis > Adinopsis sp. GC000173. The sequence goes on along the minus strand of JARJDW010007492.1, from coordinate 32,355 downwards.
GACCGCCGTATTTTCTGTATGTTGGTTTTTTTTTGTAGTCGAACGATAATCTAATCGCGGGAATACTACGGCGTTTAATTGCCCACATTATGCGCTCGACGAACAAATTTCGTATAGGTAAGTAGGTATATGGCGTATTTGTTATAAATAATGATACGTTTTCGCGGCCGGCGTGCGTACGTACGTTTGGAATAAAAGCAGCTGGTGGAGCGTTTAGGGTGCAATTATCGAATGTATGTATATAAAGGACATTTTTATGGCTGATTTTATTATTTTTGCATGTTCGCTTTAATAAATTGTAATTTTGTTGTATTGAAAACTATAAGGATCGTTTAATTATATAATATTACCATGGCTTTTAATGTAATTTTTAGTTGTAAAATTTATAATTACTAAATTTTCCAACGAGTGGAAATGTTTTCACAAACAAAAAAAATTGCATGACGAAAAAAAATTATATGGAATGGAATATATTGTTGTTGCATTGTTAAATACATAAATTTGTGAGTGCTGCATAATTTTGTTTAATTAAATAATTACGCTAATTTTTCTAGTAAATACTTAGCGTATATTTCTTGATGTATTAAACTAAAATGTCTCTGGGAATTTAGCAAAAACAGCAACATTACATCAACAAATTACAAGTGCTTTTTGTATAAAAAATCGTAAAATTTTCTTTGTTGCGCTGCTAGCGCTTAATGTAAAATTTTTTGCAATAATTCATTAAGCATCCAAGGTAATTGCCCTCCCTATTGGTAAACAAACAATTAATATATACTCAAGTTTAAAGCATTAATGTATAAACAATTAGTTTTTCTAATATATAAAATATCCAAGATTGTTGTATTAATTACAGATCATTATTTTATTACCTAAACCTACTTTCTACAGCGCGCAAATTTTGTATTATTTAATGAAATCACGAAAAATAGCCAAGCCGCGTAGAGATAGTAAGCTAATAATTGGCAACGAGTTCTAAATTTCATCGAGCATAAAACCAACAACAACACAAATTACATCATTTTTAAGTAATCGCGCGCTAGTATTAAAATTAAATTGTACTTAATGAAATCATGAATAATATTTAATAATATCGTTTGTTAACAAAGCATTTTATAAAAAATGATAACTATCGACGCAAAATATAATAACGGCAAATTAAAAACGCATTTAAATATTTTGCCATTGTGCACACAGAGCACAGAACAAACATGAACAAAAATTTTAATATCACAAATTAGGTATTTATCTACGTCTTAAGGAATAATTTCATGTAATTTCTAATATACTATCTAAATGAATATAAAAAAATCGATTTAATGTAATTCAGTTAAATAAAATAAAAAAAGGGCAAAAATCATGAAGGGGCAATTGCGCTCTAACAAATAAAATAGGTTAGAAAGCTATATATTGTAAACTTGTGGTTACATATACAAAAATCACATTTGTAAGAATCAGGGATGTCCTGTAAACTGCATTTCGTATGGATCATCCCTAACATAATTCACATCTAAACCATCATTCTTTGTCTATTCCAAATTCATATCAAATTAGGCTAAGAGCGTCATTACCCCGTTGGACAAATTTTATTTTAAGAAGATGTGAAGGGCAATCTAGATCAATATCTTAAAATATTCAGCAATGCACAGCAGGATGCCGCTTTGTTATATATATTATCAGATCCAGAAATAATTTGGCTTCAATTTTTATGCGCATTTCAGTTACAACAGAAAACACGAAATATTATATGCAAGGGCTGCTAATTTATTAGCTGAGGAACTGTCGTCATTTTGCATTATGTTAACTTACACAATGTTTGCAAGCTACTGCCTATTCCTAACACTTTTTAAGATAGACCAGGTTGCCGCGTTACCCAACTTTCCCCTATATGTAGTTTAAATTTATCAACTATTAAATGACTTCGCTATTCAATTACCTTCCATTGTTGCATTTTTCTATTTTTGAAATAATTCAATTTATTTTGATTGCTTTTATACCAACCAATAAATTTATCCAGTGGCATTTGTTGACATTTAGTGGAAGGGAAGCGATGCATATACACACAATTTTTTTTTTCATTTCTAATTTATTATTTTTATTAATTACAACTAAAAGTAATAACTAGCTAAGGACAAAGTAAACAAACAACATTTAATTAACGTTACTAGGTGTAAGTAGTTTTTTTTTCGTTTCATCGCAATGAAGACATCACATATATTGGGCAATGTTTGCATGTTTGTTATTATTGTTGCAAAATTATATTCCACCTGATAAGTTTTCGATGCGCCTTATATTGTATTAATTATGAATTATTAAAATTGTTGCATTTTAATCTAAAATATTTATTATTATGATTAATAATAATATCGATATGTGAATATGTTTGCACAGTAAACATTAATGTAAAATAAATAAACATAAGTGCGCGTTTAGACGCGCTTTAATAAAATAGAAATCTATTTATTAAAGAAAATTTATAATTCTCGGGATATTAATTGCGGTTATTAATCAAATCTGCCATTTCGTATTAAGATTTTATTATCCACAATTGTCAACGATAACAACATTGCAAAACAATCAACATACTGTATGTTATATGGCTATTAAATAATATCATAACAGAAGTTGTCAGTAGGTCATCGCATTAAAAATTTGTTACATTTAATTGCAACTAGAAGACTTAATATCTTTTTACCTTTTTTAATGCAAAAACTGCAGATATGTAGAGATCGAAATCATTTTTAATATTTTTAGTTCTCCTTTAAAATTATAGTAAAAATATGTGTGGAGAAAAATGCGCTCTCGCAATAAAATACGCACTTTACGACGATGAAATATCCTGCTTAAATATTTGTGCTTCTCATCGGTTTTTCAACACACTTTCATGCAATTTTTACTACTTTTGGTTTTGGGTATACCTCTCTACCGCAAAGAATCGTCTTAAAGTTGTTGTTGTAAAAATATTTGAATGCTAACCTTTTGCAATATGCATAAGCATTCTTTAAAATCATCCTATATAAATATTTTAGTTTTTGATGAACGTTTTATTGGGTATTACGAAATGTGTGTCCATTTATTGCATAAAAATTATAAATTTTAATTGTCGTAAAGCTATATTTGAACTCCTCTAAAACTTAGGTATTAAAATTTTTATATTTCATAAATATTTAATGATAGTTTTATGTAAATTTTTTTTTTAATCTAGAATGTTTTGGAGGACAACATTTTTTGTCTTAAATTTGGAATTATTTAATTGTTTACTTAATTGTTAAAGTAAAATTTAAAAAAATATGTCTGATTTGAATTTGAATAAAGTGAGATTTTTTTATGTTTGTTGGAATTTTCATTAAAAAATTGTAATAAATTACTTAAAAACATAGTAGGAGAAGAAAAATAGAGACAACATTTTGTATCTTCAATTTGCAGTTTTAAATTTGTTAAAAAATAATTTTAGATAATGGAAAATAAGCTTGATTTTGAAAAAAATGTGAAAAATTAACAATTTTACTGTCAAAAGTATTTTAGAAATATCACAGATAAAAAGAAACAACACTTCTTGTTCTAAATTAGAAAATTTTGAATAGTTAATGTGACTGTGAAAATATAATTTGCTTGATTCTGAAAAAAACTGGATTTTTGATCTATATTTGCTATTTTTATCGATTTCATGTAATTTTTATTAGAAATTTGAAATAAATTCCTTAAAAATTAACTAAAAACCGTATCAAAAATTAAAAATTAGAAATTTTCACGACTTGTCATTGAACTTTCTATAGTAATTAGCAGCATGTTTAGCTTCTCGATTAATTTTTTCATTAGAAAAGCATAAAACCTCCAAGCAAATCGGTTAAAAACGCTCTTTGCATATTGTTTTTTGCACTAAAACGCAAAAAAAAACTATGCATGCATTTTTGTCTATTTTTGTTGATGCTCCATCAATTAATCATTATTTATTCAACCGCACACAATGTACGATAAAGTAAACGATTTATGAAATCTGTTAGATGATGATTAAAGCAGCCTAATTAGACCTCAAAATTAGCACATGTGCAAAAAATATTTTATTAGCATTTTATAAATTGTACAGTAATAAATTTAATGTTTGTTTTCTGAATTTTAACTGTACTTATCTAATTTATTATTAATTAGCATGAAATTTTCGAAAATCTAAATGGCATGTGGAAATTATATTAAATAAACTTTCTCGTTATTTAACAGAGCAATAAATTTATAATATGTCAAAATACTATTTATTATTAATTTTTTTTCTATTCTATAAGAAAATATTGCATTTTTCATTTTCGTAATTAGCTTGCAAGGAAGTTTTAAATTAAATTCTAAATGTTAAAGCTTTTAGTAGGCAGATAGAGTAATAGATCGCAATAAACAAATTTAAATTAGACATTAAGTTTTCGTATGGAGAAACGTATTTTACTATGTATAAATACGTTTCTAGTAAAAATTGCACAACAATTAATTAGTATATAATTTGTGTGTTATGACGAAAAGTAATTATTTAGTATTAAAATTCATATTTATTTAAAATCGTAAGCATTGTGCAATTATCATGTAAATTATTCGCAAATTTATGTTTATTCTACGATCGCGCGCGTCAATTTGCATCAGGCTATATGCCTAAAATTACACAAAATTGTGTGTATGTATATGAATTTAATTGCAAAACGATTATTTCTAATTATGAAATATATTCGATAGAAAAAAACCCAACCATCGCGTTGTTGCAACACTGCATTAATACGAAATTAGGCATAAATCAACATTAAAAAAGCGTATAATTTAATCTATCACATGACATGTAGTTTTAATTTAGCGCGCTCGAACGTCAAGCGAGCGCTAAAATAAAAACGCTGCGGGCTGTTGCAAAACAACAACAACAATCTCAAAGATCTATGTTAGGATTTTTCTCATTTTTAACTAAAATTAAATGACTTGTTGTCAAATTCGACCAATAGCGTTTGAGGCACTATAATAGTTAGCATAAGGTTCAATTTTTAGATACTTTTGTGTCATTTTTATTTTATTTAAAAGTCTAAAACATTTGAAATTTAATTAACTTTTCTTCCAAAATTGCGTCTTACCTTTATTATTAATTTAAATGTAGCAATTGAAACCAGTAAAATATTAAAATAGAGTCAAATTTGAGCAACAGCGTTGAAGGAGTAATAGTATAGGCACCATATGATATTGAAATAGAAAACGCTGAGGGCTATAGAGCAAAGAAAAATGTTTTTCCAAAGACCTGCGATATATGTTTTTCTATAATGCATGGATGCATTTTTTGTGTGTTAGTTTTGGTTTTAAACTCTCTTAAAGGCGCAACAAAAAATCGCATGAATGCTTTAGCGTCTCCACTTAACGCGAATATTGTTCGTAAAACGCTCAAGAGAAATTTGAATGCCAAATATTTTTAGTCTAAAATATTTTTAAGTACCTACGAAAAAAAAAACTCATTAAAAAACATCATTTGGTTGGCACACACAAGAAAATTTTAAAATAATTAAAAAATTTAGATTTATTTTGAGTATCTACGAGAAATATTGAGGTCTACATATATAGCGATTATCTTAAAATTTCATAAAATGATATGAGTGTAATTGCAAAACCTCATTTTTTTTATTTTTATTGTGAAATTGCTTGCAACCAGTGCATTAATATGAAATTAGGCATAAATCAACATTAAAAAAGCGTATAATTTAATCCATCACATGACATGAAATTTTAAATTATTAAAACAAATTTAATGTGTCATTGATAAAATTTATCATGTGTATAAAATTTTTGTTTATTTAATGTATAAATAATAATAATCAATTGCAACTCGAACTGCAACTGTACATTTTTATTCATATTCGATGTTTTGATGCAATAAAACGTATTAAATGGTCAATGAACCAGATTTCGTCACAAAATTTCAAAGAAACGAACGAAAACAAGCGGCACAGGAAAAAAAACGCACAGCAAATGAACGAACGCGCGCAAATTTATTGCTAGGAAGGAGGATATTCGTATATGCAGCAATAATAATAATAATAGTAGTAATGTAATAATATTTATATATAAAATTTTTTGTTGGCATAACATATAAAAAGCGCAAAATAAAGCGTTTTCTCTTCTTCTCTTCATTTTTCACTCTTCAATTTTATTTGCTAAACTGCACTTTGGTGTCAAGATGATGCATTTTTATTATTGCACCATAAACAAATATTACATTTTTTATTATTATTGTATTATAATATAAAACGAGTATTTGTTTAATTTTATTACATATATTTCGTTCAAGTTTTTTTACTGTTTGCGCGCCATCGTATAATGTTAATAATAAATTTATAATTTTTCGTTTTATACGAGCGTGGCGCGTTATATTTATTATTGTTTTGCGCGCGGCGGCTAGGCAACGACGCAAAAAATCGCATCGCAATGGGAAAAGAGCGCACTCGCGCAAACAGTTATTTGCTCATTGAAGACATTCAATCAAAACCTTTTACTGTATTTTCTTATAAATACATGATTGAAATTATCGAAATGATTAATCGTGTTTGGAGTATTGAGGTTATGTGCGCAGGAAACGATTATTTTTTTTCCTATATTTTTCTTTTTGCATCGTCGAAACCACTGTGCATGTGTGTGTATGTGTGTGTATGTGTGTGTGCGAAAAACATCAAGGTTTGATTGGTATTTTAATCAATTGTTTAATTAACGAGCTTAAGATGCTTCGAAAACATTTAAATATAAATATCTATTTATTATGCGTGCATAATTTGATTTTTAATGAGAATTTATCGTGAATAACTAGAAAATTTACATTGTTGCCATCCCATCGCACGTCGACGAGGATTGCATTCAAACATTTTTTTTTGAAATTAATATTAATTAGTACTTAATTACATAAATCTAATAAAATATTTATTAATATTGTTACAATAATTTTATAGCTTATAATTATTGAAAACATATATGTATATTCGATTTAATTCTTTAATTATTTACATGTTATGTTTTATAATAACATTTTTATGATTCAATATATAAAAAAATAATTATTTCTTTGTTTGATCTAATTAAATACATATTGGTAAACAAGTAAAATCTAAGTGTTTTCCAATACCAGTAGTAGATGTAAAGTAATTTATGGATATATTTAAATAAATTATTCTAGCAAAAAAAAACAATTACAAATACATATTTTAAAGTCTTAGAATATTTTGTTTTAAGTCGAATAAAAACATCAATATTTTTTTATTCCTTAATTGTTTAGCCCTATATTTCTCAAATTGTTTGACCCATTACCCTAAATGTAGATGCAATTATTATTTTTTTTGAAACCCTCCAAATATTTTTGCGTTACTTTCAGCAGAGAATCTCCGGTTTCGCAAAATATTTTGTTTTAAGTTAAATAAAAATAAAAAAATGTTAAATTTATTAATAATTGTGAACTGCTGATAAATTATCTGAAAATCTTTGAAGAATTTTTAACAACTTTTTTATTTTTACTTGCAAATAACTTTAATTGCACTCCCTAACAAATGTGTGAGTCTTTTTGTCAAATTCAAAAGGATTGATGTTAAACAAAGGCCAAAAAAAAAATATTTTCTATTCAACTGAGTTTTCGTTTCAAATTTTTTTCTTATAAAAAGGCTTCCACGTTTTCGTAGATACGCATTGCGACACATTTCTATCATCTGCTTATACCTACCTATTTTTAATTTGATTTAACCACTTAACGCACACATTAATTTCAAATGTTCTGTCAAAAAATGATCAGTTTTTTAGTACCCATATATGATTGGACGTGTGACACACGTCCATGTTCAAAATTGACCAAAAACGAATGAACGTGTCAGACACGGCTTTGTGCGTTAAGTGGTTAAACGCAAATCTCTGCGATATATCAATTCAACCGGCGCGCTTTTAATACACATGTTTGAAGTGCGCATACATACATGTAGTGTAGATGCTGGCACAGATTGTGGAAAAACTATAATATAAACGCGCCGAAATTATTTATTGCGTATTTGTTGTAGCAAGTACAACAACCAGTTGCAAGACAATCAATGTCGTCGCACCTTTTCACACATTGCAAATCAGCGCGTATAGATTGTAAAATCGCATTGAAATGATAAAAATATAGATAGGTAGATAGACAGACACCGCGCACATGTTTAATGAGGCAAATTAAAGCAACATAATAAAACGCAATCTATCAATAAAGTTGGCAATCACCAAAAAATATGTATTTGTGCAATGGCTTAGATGCAGCAATGATTATTATAATAATGCGCCACAGCTAACTGTAAAAAAATTATTGATTATTAAGCGCTAACCTCGATTTGTGCGTCTAATTTGCCTAAATAATGTTGCATCCAACCGCGCGCGTGGTGATTTGCATACGTATAAAATATTCCAAAGTGACAGTTAAGTGTTGTCGTCGTCGTCGTCGTCGTCGTCTTCTCGCAAGGCAGGCTGGCGGCGGCGGCGACGCCGCATTTGTGCAAGCAGGACAACAACAACATGCGGCTAATCAATGCCTCTTCTTTTATATTTTTTGTTGTTGTTGTCTTGTTGTTGTTGGTTGTCTTTCGCCGTAATAATAATGCCATGAAAGTTAAAAAACGAAGCGAACGCGCGCGCAAAACTCGCTTCTGTGCATGTAGCTGTGTGTGTGTATAAAGTAATGTAAAATTTGCATATAAATTTGCAACTATTAAGCAAATTTAGAGCAAAAACATTTTCCTTAATAAATTATAATTCCCGTTAAATATTCTGTATAAAACCATTTTCTTTGCTCGCGCGCGCTCTTCTTCACCAATAAAAATTATACGTTCAGTTGCGTTCGTTTTTTTTCCTTCTTCTTATTTTGCTTTTCCTTGTACACTTATACGTATATCTAATGTTAAGGTGAGTGAGTATAGACAAGATATTTATATATACTATATAAATGTAATTATACATAATATAAACCAGTTTTCTTAGATCGCATTAACGAAACGCATTTAACTTTTAAGACATAATGCCGGAGAGATGAAAAAAAGGAAGAAGCAAAGCGATGAAAAAAAATTGTTAGCGCGCGCGCGATCTCGTATAAATGCGCCATCTTGCAATTGCAAATTAATAAATTTTGATCTAAAAACCTTATTTTCATTCTAGCGCGTAATAATATCTATCCATCGATGCAATTTTGTGCGGCAAAAAACAATCACCGACTCTGAATTTTTCATCTCTTTGTCTCTCAATCGCCATGTTTATATATGTATACGAATCGGTTACGAAACGTTTTAGAATTTATGTTTGTGCACATTCATGCAAACGATCTGTGTGTGTATGTATGCGCGCTATAGCGCGGAGAAGGAAAAAAAACTATGGATGGAGAATGAATTCAAGGTTGTTCATCACGAAATGATTTCGATTTACTTTTCAATTATATTAGAGGAAAATGTGCAGCAAGGCAATGCTACGCAAAATTAATAAATCTTTTTGCAAGTTTTGCAATAAATCGCAATTGATGACTTCATAACTGAGGCGCTAATTAGCATATCTCACCTTGGTGCGAGAGCTCGGCTGCTGATTACACACACTTGCAAACCTCAACCAAAAAAGCATCTTCCACTTGATGATTGAGCAATTAGTGCGCAATTGCACTGGAGCTGTTTAATCTATACAAATCTTTGCCACAAGTAATTTTGCGTATGTAAAACAATTTTGTGCTTACATTTTTATTAAATTCCTTAATAATGTCGTTTGAAAACACAGTAGTACTTAGAAAATATTTTAATTTTGAAATTGATGTTGATTTTTTTATCCTATGAGTAATAAAATGGATTTAGCCCACTTTAATAAAATTTACTTTAACTATATATAGAAATTCAGGTGTTTAATATTATAATAACTCTTGAAGATTATTTAACGAAAATTTATTTCCTAATAATACTTTACTGCGAAACTACAAAGATAAACTAAGTGCAAACCAACAAAAAATGGTTTAAATATTTTAACAATTTAATTCTGTTCCATTTGTTCAGTGATTTTTACTTGAAGGCGTAAAATTGATTTATATTTGTTGCAAGATTAATATCATATAACTTTCCTATTTTAAATATAATATATGCCATTTTGCTAAATTCCTGCATTTATAAACGGCTAAAATTCTTTGTTTAAAACTATGACGCAAGCCATGTTTTTGTTGTTATACGGCGCGATGCTATTTTAGGAAATCAAGAATGAAAAATTGCCAGGCTGTTCTTTTGCAAGAAAATTACATTTTAAAAAATCTCATTATCAAACAATAGTTTCATAGATAGGTATTTTATTTCTTATTGCTTTTTCTGCACTTTTGCTTGCTTGTTGAATGTTGCGATTTCAAACTTTCTTCTTCGACAAAATTCGACATGAAAACATCAATGCGTGGAATTTATACAAGCAAGCACAAAAAAAGGTTGACACCAATTTTTCGTATATAAATAAATTGAAATTATTCAATTCGATTTTGCCTTACATGAATACAGTGCGGAACCTCGACATACGACCTATTTTGACATGAAAAATGTACCTCAATATACGTCTTTAATTCGATTACGACCGTACTCAAATAATTCTGTATTTATGAACAAATCTGTGAACAAATAATGCTAATTAAAAAATGCATTGAATTTAATATACGTCTAATTCGTTATACGTCCAAACATTTGGAACGAATTAAGGTCGTATCATGTCGAGTTTCCGCTTTATTTAAGATTGCAAAGGTGTCAATTAGTGAACGTGTAAGAAAATCTAACGTTGCGCGCTAATTTCGGCGTTCACAATAATCTTTTAATATATATTGTTGTCATGTTGTAAAAATATCATCATGCTTAATTGACTAACTAACCGTTTTCCTTTTCGTTAGTTTTTTTAGATGTCAGCGCAATACAGCAGCAGCATCGTTGCTTGGTAAGTAAATAACATAAATCTATTTAAATATTTGCATTTCACGGTGCGAATTGAATACCAACTTCAATTAAACATTATAATAAATTTTAATAAGGCGTAAAAATATCTTAATAAAAGCACAATCAGAAAGTATACTTAATTAAAATTTTCGTTTTGCGCGCGGAATGGGAGCTTGTCTCAGTACGGAATAAATTCATTATTATTATGATTATTATTATTATTATTATTAATTTCAATGATGTAAAATGTTATAATATTAAAATTTATTATAAAACCTACTTTTATTTCTCCAAACGCAAAGCACATACAAACTATTAAAAATCATGAAAATCTTGTTAGATCTTTATTTGGATAGTGCAGAATAATGCTTTCATTCCATATTTGAAAGGTTACGAATAACGCAATTATTATTATAAATGATATAAATGATAAATAACCATCAACGATTCGTTTATGAAAATCAAGAAGAAAAAAATCTCGGCATTATGCAAAGTAATGTAACATAAACATATAGTACACATGCACAAAATAACTTTCCAGCACCAACAATCGACAAATATAAAAACAACAATTTCACAACTTTAACATTGTTATGCATTAATGCCTAAACTTTTCAATTGTTTAAATAATGATTGTTATAAATTATAGTGCTACAGTTTGATTGTCACAAATAAATTCAACAACATAAAATCGATTTCTAAACAGATAAAAAATATGAATAAGTAGGTATACATTTATACAGTGTCGAACAAAAGTTTTGAAAAAATCTGATAAAAACTTAAAATTTTGATGGTTTATTAGGAAGAAAGACAACATTTTGGGGTATAACCAAATAAAAACGAACGTTTGTAACATTTCAAATATTTTTTTGCCAGATTTCCCAAGTAAATAGCAAATTTTTACGAAAATCAGCTTCCTCGCAAAACGATGAGGACCCAAGATAAAACTAGGCCAGCAATAACTACTTTGCACTACATCTAATATAAGATCAGTGCGGTTTCTTATGGATATTTGGAAGATGAAATTTAGGATTTATCTCCTACTGGGCACTGAAATTGAATAATAACTCTTTTGGAACAGCTTCCTACAACTATCTATAATTTAGACTTGTAACACTTTAGAAGATTTTACCTTGTCTACAATTGGCTTACATTCTTACATGTTCCATTTGTAAATCATCAAAATTTGAACTTTATTTCTAGATTGATTTAAAAGTTATGAGCGTGTACCCATATTTTTGTTCTATACTGTATATAAAGCAACACAATTGTTGTTAATCGCCGTTTACTTATCAAGTTTTTGAGATATTTTTGTGTTGCAACGAATTGCCATATATAAATTAACTAATTCACTCTACCAATCTATAAACGTATTTATGAGTTAATTTTTTAATCTATCAATGCTAACATTGAAATAATAAATCATGCGATTAAATTCTTATTTAGCGAAAATTGCGCGAATATGGATGTGGAGCCTTGATAATGTTTTGCCCGTTTTGAGCAAGAAAAATGTGCGCATACGTAATTAGTAATAACTTTATTGCTTGACCAGTCGTCATCGTCGCCGTCGTCTCCTCCATGCATATAAAATGTGCAAGATCGAAATTAATTAGTTGCACTTTTATTGTTGTGTATATGTAGGTACGTATACGTTAATTTCAGAAAAGTTTAATTGGTTTTTGGAATGCAACAATAAAAAGTCTCTCGAATCCATGAAAAATGCTCCATGTAAAAAATCAAATGTTTGTAAAATATCAGCTTGAAGAATCAACAATACGTATTCAAGCAACAAGCGTCTTAAAGTTTCTTTTGTTGCTGCAAAATTCTGTATCTTTATAGTCGACAATCGCAAAATTTTTATTGATGAAATAACACCTTTTACAACAACAACAACAACAGCACCAACAACAACAAGAATAGCAACAACAAAAACGCGCACATTACAGTTTTGTTGAAATTAATAAATCGAACGCGCCACAAAGCCATGTCATGCAATTCGAGAGTGAAGCAGAAAAAAAATACGACGTCTTCTATTTGAATTTCTTTTTGTGAATTTCACTATATAATGTAAGTATATATAGGTATATTTAATTTAAAATTGCATGTTTGGAGCAACGCATTATTAGTTCCTTTTATACGCTATTACAACCAATATAATCAATAATCATTAGAGCACACATATACGAAATTGTCTGGCGAATGTAAAATTTGACGATGGTCGTCGAACTATACGTTATCCCCGATTGACATTTTACATATTGTTGCACTGATTTATGGTGAATTTTAATGAAAATTTTTGCTAATACTGATAGAAAATCAGATAGTGAGCAAATAATGTTGTTGTAATGAATTTTACTAACTTTAAGAAGATAATAATAGATGTGGTTGTTAAATAAGAAGAAGAATCTTAAGAAATTAGTAATAAATTGTCAAGACTTTTATTAAAATTTGTTAAAATGTGAATTTTCTATTCTTACAAATACAGTTAGGAAATGTAGAAGTGGTATTGTATGTAGATATTTAAAACAATAAGATAATAAATGTAAAAACTTAATAAAATTTTAAAAGAGTGGAACTTTACACATTCCACTGCAATAAACATAGGAAAATAATTTACTTTTTATCATTTCTCTTTGATTTTCGACATTTCCCATTAAAATATTTAAGGATTTCTATGAAATTTGCTAAAAAATGAGAAGAACTTAGTTCTTTTCCATTTTCAAGTAATAATAATGATATTAAATAACATATTTGATAGAAAATGCCGAAAAAACTAAGAAGTAGTTATATTGATTATTTTCCTATGTATACCTTTGAATGAAAAGACACTATACAGAATATGTATTACATACAATTGTGTTAATAATTTTTATAATCATACAAATGGAAAGCAAAATATTTAAACTTACCATAATATTTTAAATTAATTTAATCAAATAGAAGCAATTGACGTAAGAATTTTATTCATATCTTTGGGTTGTTTTGTCGCTTTTAATGTGAACTTGCTGTGACGTAGCATCGCAAAAAAGTCGTTTTGCTAGAATTTTGTATGTGTTACTGATAAGAGGATGCGCAAACGTATCAAATATAATTTAGTATAGTGCAGTTTCATCTATTGTTAAGATGCATTAGTGCCACGCGGAATTTAAGGCGATGGTTTTTTCCTGGTTTAGTGTTTTCGTATTAACGCAGTAAGTCACAATAATTAAGAATTAATTCATATATTCGCGATAAATTTAAGAAAAGAGGCAAAATATAATAAGTAAATAATAAAAAATATACAAAATATCAGTCAAATCAATATTTCATTAATTATTGTACATCGAAGACATTCATTATTACATACATTTTCATATTTATTTTATTTATTTTTATAGATATTTGCTATTTGAGTCATTAAGTAGAATATCGAACATCGTAGTGCAATTTTGCTGAATATTAGTAAATTGAAAGCCACAAAACCGCCATGCAATGTGAAAAATAGATGGTCTTCTATTAGTATACCATACTATATATGAATTTCTTTTTGTAAAATTTTACTATAATGTATATTTAATTTAAAATTGCATGTTTGGAAAAACGCATTATTAGTCTCTTTTATACATTATATTATAACCAATAATCAATAATCATTAAAGCGTCACATATATTTTGAAATTGTCTGTTTTTTTTATGCATTCGTAGACAAATTATATTTACTAATGAGTGGATATACATTTCATAGGAGAAAACCTTTTTAATAACAATTATTTTATAATTCACTGGCAAAACGAAACGAAACGTTGTCATCGCTAGAATTTTTTATGTTTTCTATAAACTGCATGGTTTGTTTTCTTGCTGCTTTATACGAATCTAGGCACATACACTCGCTTTGTAATTAATAATTGGAGTATAAAAATAATTAGATTATTATTAGTGAATGTAAGTGCGTTTATAAACAAAAATGAAAAAACGATTATAATTTGTGACAAAAACGTTTATATGAAAGTTGTCAGTCAGTTGACATCAAAACCAACAACAAATTAGTACTATGTTGAAAATTCAAAACAATCGGCGTTTGCGTGCGCATTTCTTCAACAAAATAAAGTATAAAATTGAATTTTTAACACAGTCGGTGATATTGATGTTAATGAATTTATCAACTCGATGTATAACAAATTATCTTCATTAATTCGAACCAGTCGCCGCGGATATTACCAATTTATCGGTTATTATTTTAAAATTAAATCAATATTGATTGACATAGATCTGAATTAAACATCTCTCGACGAAAAACTTTTAAGTTAAGAGAGCGAAAAATTTCCAACTATCGATTAATACCTCCCGTCATAACTGTTTTATTTATATGCGATGATGATAAATGTGTTGATTGGAGTTTTCAATTTACGTATTTTAATTAAACAATTGATAAAATCGTAATTTTACGAATCATTAGCCAAATATTTATCGGCGACGTTTTTATTCCCGTTGATTCACACAAATACGTCAGACTACCAAGACGACAAGCGCGCATCTTTTATTCATCGCAGTCCATCACGAGGCTAATTTTGAATACAATCATAACTTTATTGCGCAAAATTTTAGAAATTGGCGATGATCATCGCTGTTGCGTCTACGACGACAGCGTTAATTATGACCGTGCATATTCTTCGCAACTGCGTTTCAACAATAATCGAATCAATAAAAGTTGTAGCCAGGTGTCAATTAATAAATTACGGGAAAAATCTCTAATGCAAAATCAACGCGGGTAATAAATAATGAACGGGACGGACAACAACGACGGCGACTTTCATCAAACATCGTCGACTTGAAAGTGTTTTAAAAATAATATTGTCGAATCTCTCTGTGTACGCATCGAATATTTTGTGCGATCAAATTTGCGTCGTTCGAGTTACTAATTAATGGGTGGATGACTTTAATATTTTTTTTTCTGTGATTTATCAAGTATTAAACTATATTTCGATGGATTTTTTTGCATTTTAAGCAAAAAATTATATATAATTGGCTATAAAGCATTATAATTGATGGAAAAATGTATAATGTTTACTAATCTTTATAACATTTTTTATATAAAGTCTTTCAGTACCTCTATACCTAAAGAACTACTAAAATTGCATAACAATTTGTTTCAAAAATGTTGGGTTTCAAAGGTGGAATTAAACTTTTTTGGTTATGTGACATCTAATTTGATTTGAATTATGCTGTAGTTTCGTTTTGATTTTCTTGGTTTCTCGTAATATTGTGTGTTATGTTTGGTGATTTAGGTACTATTTTTAGTGCAAAATTAAAAATTCGACAAGAAAATGTGAAATCTAGCAGTCACATAGAACTATATTGCAGCTGGATGTTAGTATTCGATAATTTCTTGTATTTTTATCGAAAATAGTGTTTTCTGTCAATTTTTTGCATTGGAATATTTTTGATATATTGTAGAGCAAAAATCTCTTGGACTTTTTGGTGAAAGTCTAATAAAAATTTGCCCATTTTCTATTTTAAACTGTTGTATTGACTTTTTCGTATTTTTCCATATAAAAGTTTATATCTTATTGTCTGATAGACTTTAGTATATAATATATTGCTACAATTTATGATATTTAGTTTTATTTTTTAATATAACAGTCGTATTGTGATGTTTTAGGATTGTTTTCTGTCACGTTGAACTTAAGTATCTATATCAAACTCCATTTATTTATTTATGATTTCTAAAAGTTTTGCATAAAAGATAAAATTTTAAATTTAAATAGGTAATTTTTTGCATTGGAATATTTTTGATATGTTGTACATAGAGAAAAATTCTCTTGGGGTTTTTGGTGAAAGTCAAACAGAAATTTACTAGTTTTGAATTTTACACTGTTATATTGACTTTTTCGTATTTTTCCATATAAAAGTTCATGTCTTATAGATTTTAGTAAACAATAACTTTATCAATTTGTCATATTTAGTTTTATTTTTTAATAAAACACTTGTCTTGTGATGTTTATCAAGTAATCAAGTAAATATCTTTGTTGAAAACAACAAAAAAAATAAAAAGTCGTCTATTCGAATATAAAAATATATTTTAGTATTTTGTAGAATTACATTTGCGTTTCAATGATCAATTTTCATTTATTGGAAATTCCTCGAATTGCATAATTAACTGCGCACATAAAAAAGCAACGTCGCTATGCTGTTGCTTGCTACTACTAATATCGGCGAGATATTTTTGCACAAAATTTTTAAAACGTAAATGTAAGTAAATACCCAGCTATATCGATTAAGAAGCGCTTCTGTAAATATGTATGTATAGTTGATACACCACATAGATGAGCAAAACGCGTTCGCAAAACTGCAGCGGCGGCTACGAATGTTTAATTATTCGGAAATTATGGTTGAATTACAACAATTTTATGGCAATCGTTGCCCGCAGCCGATTTAATTTTAATCAATTAAACATTTCCGAATTATTTATCGCATATGGATATTAACATTTTATCATCGATTTGCTAATAATAATAATATCTAATAAATAGGCAAGCAAGCAGTGGCAGATTATATTTTGCGAATTCGCCTATATTTTTGCACTGCTCGCAAAAAGCCAACAAACAAAACAGCTCATTGTAATTGTTTAAGCACACAACACACCAAATAATTGAAACAAAACAATTGCATGATCTATTAGTTTAGTTAGATCAAGTCAACGTTGTTGGTTGGGAAAATTGCTGTAATAGTGAATGGCGAACAATCACAAAGCAGCGCGCAACAAACAACAAACAAGCAAAAATATTCAATATTATTTAAAGTATACTCGGCGGTACGTACATGCAGGATTGGAAAAAAATGCGGGGCACAGAAATGGGAGAGAGAAAGAGATTAATGCATTGTTTTGTTTTTGTACGTACGTATCGATGCATTAGGAGGGAAAAGATGGCTGTGTGTGTATGTATAGGTATACAAATGCATTTTTTTATAATTTATTGAATATCTAATGTTTGAATCGAAATATTTTTAATGTGAATTAAGCCACCCAACATACTAATGATGTAAAAATTCTAAATTATTCATTTCGATTTAAACGAGCGAGAGCGCTGTGCTGGTGCGCGCTTAGATATTGTTTCTAAAAGAACGAAAACAACAAACACAGTACACAGATTCATTTAAAATTTATGCGACAAAAAAAAAACCTAACCATATTCAATATTGTCTACCGTTTGCCATTCATATTTAAATTATTTAACGAAATGTAATTATATCAAATTGATTTTTTTACTCTATATAAGTAATAAAAATTGCGTTTCGTTGTGTTGTTTTGTGTTTTACATTAATTATTATTTAATAGCCGCACTTTCTTTATAATATCGTATATAAGGTGACTTTTATTTAAAAAAAATACAGCACAACATATACGTATGCAACTAATGCACAATACAATGTCATGAGAAAGTGCAGGTTTATTAGCAATAAGTCATTTGACATAAAAAACGCCAATTTGTAAAATAAAGGAAAAATTCGCATGTTTAGGAAGTGTATTATTAGTTCTATGTGTATAATAATCAATAATCATTATCGAAACGCATATATTTCAAGTTTACCTTTTTTTTTCATATACCTACAATTTTTAATGGACGCAAATTATGTTTAGCTAATAATTGGATGAAATTTTGCATTATTTATTTATTAATAAAAAGCTTTTAATTTTATAAACTTGTAAATTAGGGGTAAATTGATAACAATTTATTTATAATTTAAAACTTAAAAAATGTAAATATTTCTTAAAATATTTTTGAAATTAGGTATATATAGGAAGTATTGTTTGGGTTCTCTAAGCAAACCAAACAGCAACAAATTTTTCACTTTACGGCTTTCTAAAATCTTCTATTCAATAAAAGTTCGATGTGTATAATAATCAATAATCATTATCGAAACGCATATATTTCAAGTTTACCTTTTTTTTTCGTTATATACCTACAATTTTTAATGGACGCAAATTATATTTAGCTAATAATTGGATGAAATTTTGCATTGTTTATTAATAAAAAGCTTTTAATTTTATAAACAAAATTAAGTAGACATTTCTATTAGCAATTCATTAATATAATGTATTGGTTAATTAATAATAATTAAATTTGTTTTGATTATTTTCGGGCAACTCTTAATGAACATATAAAAATCTATACGCGCGCACGTTTGTTTTTATTCACATAGTGCATCAAACTCATTACTACAATTTTACTCGTTGGTGTTTTTTTTATCAAATATCATAAAAAAAATGGTTAATTATCATTATGCAAAGTTTAATGGAAAAATGTTTTTATTTATAATATCATGCTAGTTTCCGTATTAAATTTAATTGTAAACTAAAACAGTTTTTTATATGCGCTGTTGTTGCTGACCGCATAATAAAATCATTTTTTACAAATAATATATATGTGCTAGGTATGTTGGCGCTTTATATCTATGATTTTTTTATCGATTACCTATTGATGATTGTTTGGTATTTTATAAAAAATTATTTTAAAATACGTTTACATTCTGCTGAAATTTTTACACAACCAAGAAATGTGCTACAATTAAAGTATTTTATTAAAATTTAATTGCAATATTAAAAAAAACAAATTCTAATTTAAATTATGTAATGATTTTGACAAAAATTGAAAGAAAAACAGATTCCTAGGTAAAAATTTTAATGTTTGCTTATTTTAAATTTGTTAGCAACTAAAATCAATTTAAATATTCCATAAAAAATAGAATTAATTTTTATATAACACAAGAAAGATGCTACAATTAAAAAATAAAGTTCAAATCTTTAGAAAAAATAACACAAATTTGAATTGTTTCTGTATATTTTGAGGTAGATTATATAATTTTGAAGAGATTTTAAGAAATATTTCCTATTTTTACTTTTACTTTTTAAACAAGTTTTTAACTAAAATATATAAAAATTGGCATTAATACACCCAAGACTTTTCTCAAACCTCTCTGAACCTTTTATAAATGTTACTTTTGTGCAGGTAGACATTTTTGATGCAATTTATGTCCATATTTTGGCCATTTATGTTGCAGGCGCTGCAATTTTCTGTAAGAATGGAGTATTGTAGTGTATGGAAACGTAGACGTAATCATTATGTCATCGCTCAAAGCCGAAAATCTCTTCGCCGACGGCGGTAAGTTGGTGTACATACTTCCAATATGCGCACCAAACGTCTCATTTATTGCGACAATTCATGCAAGCATTGTACTCTCGCGTGACGTACAAGAACACACATTTTCTCCTATATACATACAATACATCCCTTTTTTGCGTACTTACTTACTTAACAAAACCAGCGCACCGCCGCATTCTAACGACTTACTCGAACATTAGATCTAAACACCGATTTACCTACTTTACGCAAAATATCGATACAAATCATATTGCTGAACGCCATTTAAATTGTGTATTGATTAATTTATGCAGTAGGTATATTTCTGATTTACAATTTATATCCGAATTTATTACTCCATCATATTTTTGCGCGGCGCTGATCGAAATTTATGCCTCGCGCTTCAAATTAAACGTTTAGCTAATAAATCTCCGACAGTTTGCTGCCGCGCGTTTAACCTAAGAAGATGCAAAATGTATAAAAAAATATTTTATGAGAAAATTATCGTTGTTGTTGCATTTTGCGTTCGATACTCTTAACGAATTTCAGCAGCGAATAAACGCAATCGTGCAAGCGTAGCCTGCT
Source organism: Adinopsis sp. GC000173 (assembly GCA_030264715.1). Lineage (NCBI taxonomy): Eukaryota > Metazoa > Arthropoda > Insecta > Coleoptera > Staphylinidae > Adinopsis > Adinopsis sp. GC000173. The sequence continues at coordinate 11,708 of JARJDW010007492.1, read as the reverse complement.
GAAAAAAGTTAATATCGCGAAAGAATATTAAATATTTTGCTGTTGCTGCTGTGTTGGTATCGATTGCGATTTTTAAACTATGTTACAAGCCGAACAATGCATTTTTAATAATTTGGTAAAGAGCGGGCGGATAATGGAGACTATAGGGGGCGCTTTGATGGCAAGAAATGCTCCTTATATCCTTATTAAATTTCGAACGCTCCATAATTTAAAATTGATTGCCCGTTTTGCCATATGCTATACGAGCGCAAAAAAAAATTAATTGATAGATAATTAATTTTAATGTTACGTTTAGAAAGACGCGCGAGATGTGTTAAGGCATTTAAAATTGATCAATTTAAACATGAATATCATGAATATTTAAGAAATTTCTCGTTAATAAGACATCCAGCCAGCTTCTAATTGTGATATTAACATTTTGAAATTGTTAGCGTATTAAAGAGAAAATCTAAATCTTAATTTGTGCTGACATGCATTCATATCTTCTTGCTCGAAAAATTAACCTACAGGAAAATCGCTATTTATTTTTTTGTGAAAAGCCTTGGATGTTTTCATGCCAATAAAAATTTATTAAGATTTATTAGAAAACATTAACACTTCTTTCTTTTATTGTTATAATTTAAAACTTGAAAAAGTAAATATTTCTTAAAATGTCTTCGGAATTAGGTATATTTCGGGAGAATTTATCAATTTTTCCAATGCAATTAAAGACAACACTTTTATGACATTTTATCTACTTGTTTGGGTTGTCTAAGCAAATCACACAGCACACCTTTTTTCACTTCGCGGCTTTCAAAAATCTTCTATTCAGCAAAAATTTACAAAGTTTTCATTATTCAATCAAAACTTGACCTTGTTTTCAACGATTTTTGTATAGATTGGTATAAAAAGTTCTATCATTTATGCATTTTTGAATAAAAGCTACAAAAATATGTTAAACTGTACAAAAATTGCAAACTTTTAGATTTTCCGAATTACTGTTGCGGGTTTTTCATCAAAATTTCTAAAATTTGTGTACATTTTAACTAAATTTTGGCTCGAATTATAAAAGAGTTGCCCACTTTTGCAAACTTTTGGATTTTCCGAATTACTTTTGTGGGATTTTCATCAAAATTTCAAAAATTCGTACACATTTTAACTAAGTTTTGGCTCAATTCATAAAAAGGTTGCGCACTCTTGCAAACTTTTAGATTTTCCGAATTACTTTTGTAAGATTTTCATCAAAATTTCTAAAATTTATGTACATTTTAACAAAATTTTGGCCCAAATCATAAAAAAGTTGCCCACTCTTGCAAACTTTTGGATTTTCCGAATTACTGTTAAAGGAATTTCATCAAAATTTCAAAAATTTGTGCACATTTTAACTAAATTTTGGTCCGAATCATACAAAAGTTGCACACTCTTGCAAACTTTTGTATTTTTCGATTTACTGTTGTGGGTGTTTCATTAAATTTTCAAAAATTTGTGTAGATTTTAACTAAATTTTGGCCCGAATCATAAAAAAGTTGTACACTCTTGCAAACTTTTGTATTTTCCGATTTACTGTTGTGGATGTTTCATTAACTTTTCAAAAATTTATGCAGATTTACACTAAATTTTGGCTCAAATCATAAAAAGTTGCACACTCTTGCAAACTTTTGTATTTTCCGATTTATTGTTGTGGGTGTTTAATCAAATTTATACAGATTTTAACTAAATTTTGGCCCATATCATAAAAAAGGTTTCGACACTTGGTCTATACACTAAAAGTACTTATCTATATATTAAATATGTAGGTACTACAGTTGAATATAGAGTTGAGTGAGCAACTATACATTAGAGATGCAATCAAGGTACTGGGTCGGTTCTCTAACCAATAAATTAAATTAGACCAACTAATACAAAAATTATGAAGAACGTTACTGTTATATCTTAAAGTTAATTAAGAAGCTGAATTTACTTATAGAATAACATTTGAATGCGGTGCGTGTATTAATCATTAATATAATTTTATTGGTGCCTTTACAAAAAAACCGGCAATTATGTAAATGCATTTTATTAAAAACCAGTTTTATAAATTATTTTTGACTTAAATGAAATTGCGCAATCTAAAAACAATCAGAAAATGAAAATTCATTAGCAACGCATTATTACAATTACATAAAAATGCAAATTGAACAAATCATGCTCCCCTCGTTGCAGTTTTTTTTTTTCGTTAAATTTAATACGAAATGTATGTACATACGTGTAGTTACGTAAATATACCTACTATGTGTATGTGCACCTTCTTACGGAAAGGCATTATTCATTAGTCACACCGTACATATTTATATAGTTAAATAAATTCATAACATAGATAATAGAGGAATAAAAGAAAGATATTTGTGCATTGTTATGCGTAAAGAATATTTTTAGTTCAGAAGTACGGCATTTTTTAAATTCGAAACTATTGTTTAAAATTTAATTGAGTCATGCTTTTTGCAATAAATTTATTATTAATACGTACGATAAACAACGAACGCATGTTGTATTTATTAATTTCCTGACATATGACATATGCAAAACTGTCGATGAGTAAAGTTTAGTACGGAAAAAATCAATTTTCTTGTGCGACATGTAAAATAACTATCTACGAAAAAAAAATGTGCATACAGCGCACAGAGCAAAACAAATTTCGTTCGTTTCAGCAGTTCGGTTTTCATTAAATTGTTATATAATGAGAGCGGCATGAAAAAAAATGTAATGAATAAATTTTGTTACAAAAATGGATTAGCAACATCCCAATTATAATTAAAATTGCTTCCTGCAGATGTTGCTGACGTACTACAATTTTTTGTGTTGTTGTTGTTGTTGTTGCTGTTGTGTTGCAATAATAATAGCATTTTCAAAGACTTTGCATTTTTATATTATATAAACAAACTGGCGCACAAAAAAAAAAACGCGAAATAATAATATGCAGCACGTAAATTTATTTTTCATTAAAAATAATCATTTTTTATGCATGTGCAGCGAGCAGGCGGAGGAGCGATGAGGAGGGCGAAGTTGTGCCCGCCCGTGCTGTGTGTTAATTTTTTGTGTGCTGTTGTTTGTTGCAACATTTATTATTCTAACATTTAAATTTCATCAAGTATTGAGTGATGTAGTAGAAAAAATGCCAGCAACCCTTATAGTAGAAAAAAGTAGCGCTGCTTCCTCCGGAAATGCATAATTAAAACGCAGATAGTGTGCGTTGTTGTAAAGGCAACAACAAAACATTTTTTCGCTAACAAATTATACCAAAACATCATTGAATATAAATGGTGAATTATCGATTGCATTTGAATATTATCTAAATAATTTTCTTTCCTTCGAAACTTTCATGGCGTATGCGCAGCAAGTGATAAAGTCGAATTTAAATTCGTTATATAATGTATAGTATGTGTATGTATATGTGTGTGAGAATACTTACTTAATAGTTATATTATCTGCACTCTAATTAGTAGTTAAGCAGCTATAAAAATATAATGTAATGTATGTTATAATTATGTTACAAAAATGCACATTATATAGGTTTAATAATAAATTTTAAGTCATTTTCCTAGAAATAACTATTTGCTCTTTATTTATCTTAAAAATGTTTAAAAGAAGTATATATAAAATGTGTAAAAGTTAAAATTAAATAATCACCAGCAGTAAGGAAGGAATATAATTTATGTATTGAACAAGTCCTTCAAGAATATTAAATTAATTATAAGGCTAGCTAATAAATCATAGACGATTTCAATTAAAAAAATATATTATTACAAAATAGAATGCCAACAATTAGTCAATAATGTATCTACTGTTTTAATTTATTATTTTATAAGCGTTCAACGGGCATAGATTTCGACCAAGTCATAAGTGTGAAATGTATAATAGTTTAAAATTTAGTTGAGAAAATACACATAACACATCTTTTTGCACGTTGTTTTTAACAAACTGAACATCTAATTAAATTCCTGAATCAGACGATCAGTTTAGAACGAAGGCGTAAACATGTATCATAATTAATAAGAAGATAAGTATTGTTTTTAACGCACAAAATAATCCTTTTAATATATCAAAATTTGCTGATTGGTATAAATCATCTTCAACTTATGTAAATTATCCAATTGAATCTCTTTGCACATTTTTTTTAACAAATTGGACATCTATTTTGGAACGAATAATTACTTGAATCAGATGCTTGGTTTTAAACTAAGAGACAAACACGTTTTTTAATTAGCAACAATAAGATGCACAAAAATTATTTGTAGATAACTATCCGACTTTCAAAATTAATATATCAAACTTTGCCGATTTGTATAAATTATAATTTTTAAACTAAAATTAACAAATTGCTTCATGTGTCATAAATCATCTTCAACTTATTTATGTAAATTATCTCATTGCATTATAATGATGTTAATAGGTTATTAAAAAATTTTGCGAATATACATTCTTATTAAAGTCATGTTTTCTAATTAAATCATTTTTTGCTTATATATACCTATCTAATCGAGAAATCATTTATTATGAGGAATAATTTAAATAAAAAAATTATCCTATATTTTGCATAAATAATAAATGAGCTTTTAATTAAAAACTGGTAGTTTTCAATAGTGAATTGCGTATTTATAGCAAATTTTATATCACCGTTTATTTTTTGCTTACATGATTCACAAAAGACGCTTTTTTCTATTATGGAATTGAATAGCCATACAATTTCGTACAAAACTGCTTCGTTTTTATCAGCTCATAGAAAACGAAAACTCGAACGAATAAAAGACCATCAAACTGCTATATATACGTATAGTGTATGTTTGTACATTCCGTATATACCGAAAAATCGCTACCGATACCGATTATTATTTGCATGCGCCTCCCTCACATTTTCAAGTAATATCTAATAATCAAATAAATCGTAAATATTTTATACAAGCACATAAACACACATATAGAAAATGTTATACTCTATATATCTATATGTATATACATATAATATTGATTTTATTATTACGATTGAATGAATATTCCGCGAATATATATTGTGGCTTAAATCAACCTCGCATTATTTTATCTCGTCTTGCACATAAATTTAAACACATTGTTGTACAAAACTGCAATAAAAAATATTTCAGTAATAAGTACAAGATATGTACAATAGTTGTTTCTTCGATATAATCTGATAGGGATTGTGAGCAATTCAGTATTAAAAAATCAAAAATAGGCTAAAAAATCAAGAAGGAATAATGGCAAAACTGGTAGATAAAAAAGCTACTTATTGTAAATAAGTCGTTAAATAGACAAAAATCGCATTTGTAATTCGTTGCCATTTCCAAATTTATGACAAATTAAGCTTGGAGCGTCATTACCCCATTGAGCAAATTTTATCTCAAGAAGATGTGAAGGACAATCTAATGCAAATTGTATTATCAGATCCGAAAATAATTATTATAAGTAATAAATTAAAAAATAGACAATCTGAATTTTTTGGGCAATTTTTTTATGTAAATTGGTGTAGGAGTAAGGAGTAAGAAAAGTTTGAAAGCGTTTATTGTTTAAATTTATATAAATTTGCCAAGAAGAATTTTATTCAAGCAATTACTTTTCAGTAACACAGAAGTCAAATCGTAAAGTTAACATAAACTGCGTGAATTAAATATAATTTTGCAAAACATACTTTCGATTAAATATAATTTTGTTGTTATAGCTTTACGCTTTTAATTCTTATTAAATGTTTTTTGCAACTAATAAAAACATTTTATAATTAAAATGCAAGATAGTTAACTTTTCTATTAAGATGCATTTTATGAGATACGTATATAAAATGTTTATGATCGTCGCGCGGCGAGAGATGAATATGATGGACGAAAATCTAATCGTAATCGAAAATCGTGTGCCCCGTCCGAAAAATTGTTGTTGTCAAAGCGACAGCGACGTATAACGCGCCAATTCAAGCAGCAGCGATTTCGCATTCAAGTGGCGTTTAATCTCCCACATCGTTTTAATAACATTATAATCATTTGCATCGAATCCACATCGCACGCACTTCGATTAATAAACCGACGGCAGCAGCAGCATCTTGTTATCCCATCGTACATACGTACGCAACGGCCGCAGCATCAGCAGCAGCAGCAGCAAGCGCGTGTGTGTTGTTTGTTGGTGTGTAGATGTGCGTAAATCTTCACCGCGTCCGTTCGCAATAATCATAGATTAATTAATTTCTAATGATCACTTAATGTCTTGATGCGATTTGATGATAGATATAATAATGATGATGATGATGACAAGATGCAATTTGAATTTACACACCATACTTTTTCCTCGACGCGATTTTTTTCTAATTTACTGACTGGTGGGTATGTGTATGTGTGTGTCTGTGTACGCTTTGCGAGAAATCGTATTAATTAGCGAGCGAGGAGAAAATTCGTGTAATTAGAAAATGCAAGTTGGCAATTGTTGCGTTTGTCGATTGTAAAATTGTGAATGTAGTATAGAGATGTTGATTTCGGCTGGAAACTATACTATATACACTTGCTAGAATGCCTTTATTTTTTCGTTTGTTTTCGATTCCCATGAAAACTTTTGAATTATTGTATAGATTTTTCGTATGCAAATAATCTACAAAGTTATAGTTGTGTATTATTTATAATCAGAAATCAATTTTTNTGTTTTTTCAATCTTTTTCCAATAAATTTCACTGTTTTTTTGTGTTTTTCAATCTTTTTCAATGAATTTCACTGTTTTTAGTGTTTATTCGCTAAATTTCAGTAATTTTTAGTGTTTTTTCAATCTTTGTCAATGAATTTTACCGTTTTTAGTATTTTTCACTGAATTTCACTGTTTTTTAGTGTTTTCCCAATCCTTTTCCATGAATTTCACTGTTTTTTAGTGTTTATTCACTGAATTTTATTCTTTTTTAGTGTTTTTTTTAATATTTGACAATGAATATTACTGCTTTTAGTGTTTTTCACTGAATTTTACTGTTTTTTAGTGTTTTTCAATCTTTTTCAATAAATTTCACCATTCTTTAGTGTTTTTCCAATCTTTTTCCATGAGTTTCACTGTTTTTCAGTGTTTATTCACTGAATTTCATTCATTTTTAGTGTTTTTTCAATCTTTTTCAGCGAATTTTACTATTTTTTAGTGTTTTTCCAATCTTTTTAAATGAATTTAATTCTTTTTTAGTGTTTTTTCAATCCTGTTCAATGAATTTCACCGTTTCTTAGTGTTTTTATTTACCTAACTCATTTGTAGGTGCCCATTATAGCAGTGTAGTCTATGATGCTTTTCGATAGCTTTTGTTTCATTCCCATTGTGATGAGTGAGTGTGGAGTCTATGGGCAAAAAAGTACGACTATAAGAGTACGTGATAATTTGAGTACATCACGCGCGGAGTGATTGAGCGAACGCTCAGCAAATAATTAATTATTATTATGTCAGATTGGTGTCAATAGAACGGAAAGCACTTTCAGCGTGCTTGTTTTGGTTAGTGATGATATATGATGTATGGATGAGAAAGTAAAGTGCGCTGCTTACCGTTCTCGTCTCGTCTCTTTGCTCCTCCGCACTGTGTTACAGCGCATTCAATGTTAATGTGCATAATTTTAATGAGACATGCTAATTCATTTTTGTTTTCATGGTTCATTTTTGTGGTGGCATAATAATGACACGGAGACATTTTTGAAATGTCACTATTATTTCCAGTGCTTGTTTTCACTGAGCGAGTTTTAAATCGATCAATAGTAGGTATATGCTTTAAATAGAAGTTAGTTACTACTGCAGTAAAATATTATTAGCATTTGAATTCATTAATTGTTGCGAGTGATTACAGATATTTCCAATTTGCAAAAGCGTTGAAATTTTAAAATAGTTTTAAAGTTATGTAGGTATGCAACAATTAAATTAAATTAATTTTTTGGTATTGATTTTGTTAACTTTTACGTATTAATTGGAATAAATTAAAGAATATACTATAGATAAGTTTGAAGAAAAAAAATTGCTGAAATAAACGTTCAACTAAAAAAAGTTAGTTATTTATAGTACAAGTACAGAAAATAGCAATTTACGCAACGAGTTAGTAAATTTCATACTGTTGAGTGCCATAAGTTGATTTGGGTAACGCATTTTTGTACATGTAGTATCAGGATTTTAAAGTAATTTAGGTATTCAATAATAACCTTAAATTAAGTTGATGTTTTAAGTACTCATCGCCTTTTTGTATTGTACTAAGGTATAGAATAGTTATTTATAGAACGAGTACGAAAAGTGACGTTTTACGGAACGAGTTAGTCGATTTCATTGTATTAAATACCGCAAACTTATTTGAGCAAAGCATTTTTTGTACGTATGGGAATAACTTTAATCTTGGTATCGCGATATAGCTTAGAGATAATGTAGCCTCTTTTCTTATCATACTTAACATATATACCTAAGCCTAATCCTTATTGCTTTTTTCTTAAATGGCAAATAGATAAATCTAAAACACATTTCGCATCTACCTACTTACTGTTGGCATCGTACATATGCACTTTATAATAAGTATTTACACACGATTTGATTTTACCAATGACATGTGACTGCAAGAAATTCTTTATTTTTTCCAACTAAAACTGAATGAGATTGAATAGCCAGTAACGTTTTTATTCTTGTGAAAGTAATTTATTTATAAATTAAATAGTTATATTATGTTTGCTTTAAAAAAATTATCAAACTATTCATAGAATTTTTTTTAATGGAACATTGGTTTTTTGAAAAGTGTAAAGCATTCGCAAAGTAGTTTCCATTAAGAATTTCATAATTACGCGATATTGCTTTTTCATATTTTTATGCAATGTTCCAGGAAATTAGAAAACTGTTAAAGATTGTGCACAAGAAAAATAATTTCTATTTTCATGTTCGCAGCAACTATTATACTATCAGAATATTGTATTTTAAAGGAAAAACAAAGATAGACATCTTGATACTATTTTAATTGTTCACATAAATTATTTACGAAGTACGTAAGCTCTCTCTAGCTAACTTTTTTCTTCAAAAACGTATATGTTTTCAATTCTATATCCTCTTTAAATTCCGTTTCAAATTTTTAAAATGCAGTAGTTTCCATAAACCTTATTAAAATGTTGACATTACTACATAAAATAATTTCATATTTAGTACACTCTCATCCATATATCCACCAAATTTTAGGATTCTCATGCAAATCGAAGAAGAGGTCATTGTTTATCATTAAGCAAAGTTAGTGTACGTTTTTTATGAAACGTTAATTAGTTTGCAAAATGCCAAAATATTGAAGAATCACAATGAAAAATGTATCTAAAGAACAGTTAAATTTTATCTTTTACTGTTGCTACCATAAACAACAATGCAATAATACATATGCCATTGTTTTTACGCGTTACAATATTTATGCAATATTTGGGATACTTTATAGTAATTTGCGATTCTTTCTTGTGTTTTGACGCAAAATTTTTTCAATATTTTTTTTTGCAACTTCTGCATGGATAATTAATAAAGGGGTATAATAACGCCGTCTCTGCATACCGTATAATTATCATTTATACATAATAGAAATATCCGCACAATCTCTTTTACATGCATGTTTTATAACACATACGATGCAGTCCTATCCTAGTAAAACTGTTGGGATATATTGTACAATAGTAATTTATCCTCAAACCCATCCTATACAAAGAGAAAAGCTACAAATAACACATATAGGATGATAACATATGTCATTTCATTTTATGTGTCTCGATGTTTGTGTGTGTGTGCTTGTGTGTGAGTGAATCGCTGCAAAGTACAACAACAGCTTGTCGATGACATTTTGTTGGTGTTTTGCGATGTAATGAACGTGTAAGCTCAAGCGTTCGCATCGGCAGACACACACACACACACGCAACCTTATTTATTGTTTTGCTTTTAAAAAGACGTTTATCTTTTTTTTACGATGATGCAAAAAAAAGAGAGGAAAGGTCGACGAGAAACAATTGCATTGCGTATGTTGCGGCGGCGGCGGCTCAATGTTTATTTGTGCGGTGCGCGCGTCGCTCTAGTTTATGCCTTTTGTGATATTGTATTGTATATAAAAATGGTAAAAGGTAATAAAGACGTAAATGGGAATTTGAAGGGAAATTGTTAGTGGATGTGTATTATTTCTGTTTGGTCGGGGAGGCGGATTGCCGCCGCGCGCGGAATGCGAATGAGAGGAAGAGCGAAACAAATTTATCGTCGCTGAAATGAGAAATTGTGCATTTTTATTGTATTATAAAATACTATACCATATATTTTTCAGTCTTTCATACGTCTATTATAAGTCAAAAATTGCTTGTTTATTTTCTAGCTTGATGGAAAATTATTATATATAACACAAAGCAAGGACAATAATTGTTTGCTTTTATCAGTAAATTAATAGAAAGCTATTGTACAATCTGGGGTGCAAAATGTATATGAACAGCCCTGGTTTTGTAAAATTTGTAGTAAGTTATGTAGTGCTAATACATGCATTTTTAATTAAAATAAATTGTTTTTTCGATAAAAATATTCAACTAGATTTATTCTAATTGTATTGTTGTCAACTTAGTTTTAAAATTATTTGCAAATTGCGATTAATTTTATAAAAAACGATTGTCGACCCTAATCATTAAATTATGGACAACAAAGTCTACGCACTTCTGCTATAAGATGAGCTAAATACATTAAATTATGTATTTATTGTATATGCACAGATTAAAATGGCTTTTTAATTATTTAATTTGCGCGAGCGATAAACTAAAATTTCCAATTCTTAGTCAAACAAGCCTCCTGCTAAACCACTTAAATGAATTTCTTCAAAGCAGCGCGCATCAGCGTTAATATTTTAATTAACATAAATTAAGGCAATATTTAAACAGCTTGGTTTATATACTCGTCTTGTGGTTAAGTGCGCCTAAAAGCGCAGAAAAAGTTTTAATTAATCGCAAACCTACTTATATCAATTAATTTTATAGTGCTAAATTAATTTTATGTTTTTTTTTTGTAAAAATATTTTTTACTAAACACATAAATATGAGACGAAATAACAGATATTAGTAAATAGATATTGTGAACTTAAAAGAATGTGTCGAATAGTGATTATAAAAATATTACTTACATATCAAGGTGTGAAACTACTCGTTGCAGCATGAGGCCAAAAATGTAGAAATCTTAAGCCACTTGAAATATTATTCTTTAGCGATGAAACAATAGATATTGGTAAATAGATAGTGTGAGCTCAAAAAATATGTTTAATAGCGATTATAAAAATATTACTTAGGTAGGTATATCAAGGCGTAAAGCTACATTTTTTTGGCATGAGAACTTTTGAATGCCTCAAAAACCATTTTTCTTATGAGGTATTCGCACTTTAAGACCCACTTACCATTCTTCTAACAATAATTTAACTTTAGTTCTGAGCCGAAATGTACATAAACTACAAATAAAATTTGAGTTTTTAATTAAATTTATTCAATGTTTATTAAAATATTTCATTAAAACGCCGAGTTTCTACTATATTCAGTATATTAATTCTTTTAATCTATGAAGCTTAGTAAAAATATAAAGATGAATATATACTTTTTGATGATAAATTTTGAGCAGAAAACTTGTATGGCAAGAAGACTAATGAAAAATGTAGAAAAACTTTCAATTACGAAAAAATATATTAGAAACGTAAAGTTTTAAAGTTGTTTTTGCTGTGTTGCTATTATGAG
>JARJDW010007490.1:0-32840 GCA_030264715.1 Adinopsis sp. GC000173 | reverse complement strand
TTGTGTGACTATTTTGGATTATTGTCGCATATCGGAATTCTGATTGAAAGGTAATGCCACCTTAAAATCCGTCGCTCGTCGTCGGTCGCTACTTCTGTCGCTACGTGTGTGGGCGCCTTATGGTTATAATATGATGCATATATGCTCTCTGTTTGAGAATACTTGAATCATAGTAACTAATATATACTCAGTTTCCACTATTCTCTTACGGACAGCAGCACTTTATGGTGCATGAAATGAGATGTTTATAAACGCCAACCAAAGATTTCAATGCCAACGTAATCAAACGTAATGAGTGTCGTGCCATCTTTCGTACAAAAGTTGCGTTATACCAACTACGTCATCTGTGAACGAATATATGAAGAATTTAAGATCAAAATGAAAGAAAAACCTGATGTTTGAATTTTGAATGAAATCGATAGCATATATAACTTAATTTAATTACCATACAAATCGCGAAATTTCATAAATATTTATTTATATACAATAAATTATACAAAATACATAATAATTATAAATAATTTAAAATATTATGGCATTTGGAATAGGTACTTAAGTTTCCACGCGTAAATATGCAATAACACATATTTACATTTGCTTTAGTATATACACAATACAAAAATGGAAGTATCTGCTTAGTAAAAAAATTAATCAATTAATACTTTAGTTTACGACGCAACCGGGCACGAATCCAATGAGACATTGTAGAGTTCTTCCATGTTAATCCAATCGATTTGTTTATTTCCAATATTCATATTCTTAATGCAGCCTTTGAAATTTTCACGAATAGTTAATGTACCGCCGGGCGCTGAGTCTACAAAACAATATATAAATTATTACTTAAAATAGTTTTTATAAGCGAAAAGCCGTTTACCGAATCGATTCGGTAAACGATGTGATGATAGCACATTAAATGTGTGTGTTTAAGAGATATTTGATCTTTAATAATAAAGTATAAATATTTAGCTAGGAAATAATACAGTTTTTTAAAGATTAATTAAAATAGACGACGTTTAAACTATATAGAACTAATTATAGGGTTATTCAAACAGTTATTATGTCAAAAATACTGTTTGAAAACGGTAGTACCTAACGTGGGGCATCCATTCTAAGATAGTGATTATTCAGTGAAAGTCAAAGATATTAACGACAATAAAATCATTAGATTGTTGCAAATTCAAAGGTTACGGATGGTTTTTACTCTTCTTAAAGTATCTATTGAAAATTTTTATTGCTGTTTGAAATCACTTTGGTCATTATTTGAGTACCAAAGGAGTTGAAATAATTTGAACTGCTTCCAAAGAAATAAATCGCAAATTTAATACTAACATTTCGTATGATCAATTTTAAGGGTGTAATATTTCACAATAACAGCAAATAAGCTTCTCTTTGCAAAACTAACAGATTTTGTACTGCAATATTTAAGTAAGTAATAACCTATTCCAACACGATTTTGAAAATTTGTCTCAGAGAAAGAATTTTATGCTTGAGAATTTATAAATTTAGCCGAAAGATGATAAAGAGTCATTTATCAAAACAGCTATTGTATCATCGATTAATCTTAATTATATAAGCATATAAAATAAATGCACCTGAATATAATCGAGAAAAAGCAATAACCTTTTAAACATCCCTGTAATACATTTAATATGCTAAAGTAAACTAGATCGTGTATATGTACTTATTTATTATTGTATAAGAACTGCTAGAAATTTATGCGTCCCATGAAATTTTCAAACATCGTAAAACTTGCAGCTGGTCTGATTTTATGAAGTGTCTCAAGCAAAGCTCCTTGATAGAAGAGCATAAAAACTATGTTCAATCTGTTTACTTCGCATATCTTTGTAAAGATGCAACAATTTTAATCAAAACGAGTATAAGTAGAATGGAGAATGAAACCCTTACCTGGCAGTCCACCAATGTAGAGCGGCGCCTCAATTTGATCGATGAATCCAATCTCAGATAGCACCCAACTCTGGCTTACGCCATCCACGATCACCGTCAGCTCATTCGAAAACAGCGCGGTGACATGATGCCAGCGATTATTGCATATCGCATATCGGGACAGATTCGTCGTTACATTCGGCTTCAAACCGTTGCCCATATCCACCGACATCACCACCGCCCCATTTTGCAATTCAATTGATAGCGCCGGACTATTATTTATATTTGATACGCTCAGTAATATACCATTCTGTTCGCTCGTACGAAAATCAAATTTCAGTTCCAAGTAATTGCTTAATGGAAACGAATTATCTGCAAAACACACTCAAATTAATTAAATTATTCATGGCAAAATAATCCAAGGTGTTTCATTGTTGAGATTTCCTATTCAGAAACTTTACAATTTCGAATGTCCAAAAATAATACATGGGTAATTTGTTCTTTGACAAGTGTTCGACGGGATCACTAAATTTTCTATATAATAGGACGACATGGTATTGCTACAAGCATATTGCTTCATCCTAGATAAAAATAAGACATTCAACTTGAAATTGTTACAATTTTCTATTAAACTTGTCTATAGGTCTTTGAAAAATATCAAGAATTGTCTCTATTATTAAAGTAAATATTTTTAAAATGATTTAAAAGCATCTCAGTCAGTACCGGATATTTATATTTCGTAAATATGACAAATTTTAGTATACTAAGTAATATGTCATTGAATATATCAACTATTTTCAGTGCTTTATTGATAACAAGCTTTTTTAACTTTAATTAATTATGGGTCTAAAATTGTTTTAGCTTAAAACCTGATTCCTTCCAAATCCGGCACTGATCATAGTTGATCTGCATGATATAACTACTTACTGTAGATTGCATACGAATCGCCTCTAAAATATGAGCCGCGCTCAATGTTTGGAAAGCATTGACCGATATGGTGATGAAGCGTATTCTTATCGTTGATTAGATTCTGTGGTGCATTGTTAATTTTCAATGCGCGCATGCAGCCTCTGAACTGACGTATTTTCATCTAAAATAAGTATTGTATTAGTTATTTGAAAGTTTGCTAAAGATGTAAAATGTGTATGTGATGTTTTGTATCATCAATATTAAATTATAATTAAAGATTAATGCTTTAATTAAAAAAGGGATTTAAGTAAAGTATAGAAAATAATATTTCTAAAAAATATGTTGTGGTTGATAGACAAAACTTTATCGATTTTAGTCACTGCTATATATTGTAGTATGTGTACTAGAGTTTCATTGTTAACAAATTTGGTTTAGTCTCTATAACATTTATAGATAAATCTGGTTTAAACATTGATTGTAATAATGGTCGTGAGTGTGTTGATTTATGGCACTTACCGGTTCGTATGGTGGTAGCCCTCCAAAATACAATTTGCTATTAACTTTATTCATAGGCATTTTACCTTTATGCGGCGTTTTATCAACCATTAATAAAAATTTACGTTTATTGCGCTGTTGATAGTGTAGGCTCACTTGATGCCAGTTGCCATCATCGATGCGCATATCGCTCACAATCTTTTTCACCTTTTTGCCTTTCATGTGCAATTCCACTCTACCATCGACGATCTTTAAAAGGTTGTAATGCTCTTTTGGTCCCTAAAACATAATTTATGATAAATTAAACAAATGTAATAAACGTTATTTGAAATAAATTTAAAAATAATCAAATTGATATACTCTTTGCAAAACATTTCCATCAAATTTTGTATTAATTCTTATATACAACGAAAGTTAAATAGTCTAAAATGCATTAATTTTTTTTGTTATCATCTAACAACGTCTATTTGGAAAGATTGAGGAGGGGTGTGGAATCGTAAGTGCCACATTTATCACCGCGTCCTCTACTTCACGGCGACGTGCGCCTACCTACATAGAAAAATTAATTTAAAATTTGATTCAATTTGCAGATAAAATTATATATCGAAGTATATACGAAAAATACTGTTATGAAAAAAATTAATTACATTACATCGCGTAGGATTTATCCTTTTTGGTGCCCTAACTTAATAAAAATATCACGTTTTCGCGAACTTTCGATCATTTTTTCAGAAAATTATTAAGATTTTAACATCATAAACAAAGATGTATTGAATTAAGTTAAATTCTAATGCTAGTTTTCATTAATTTAGTATCAATTTATTGAATAGCATTAAAATATGTCTAACATGAAGTATAATAATGGAATAGAATTTCATTACTGTTGCTTTTATATAATTTTCATAAAATAACATTTCTACTAAAAAACTCATCTGCTTTTCATGCAATAATAGCAATTACACAACTGTAATTTCACAAAATAATTATTTTCGAATTGCGAATATGCAACATAATTACATCATTACGAATCCATAACGACTCTCGTAATTATTCATTCAATCAATCTACTACATGCGTGACACATACGTTTGCGATTAAAAGCATTCCATCCGCGTGAAACGTGCGAAACTCGAATTCGACCGTATGGTTCATCTTCCAGAAATTGTGCTTGAGCGTGTGCTGGACGTAGCTGTGCGCCACATCGCCGAAATTGATCGCGTTCGGTTCGAGATTGTAATTGATTTTTTCGCAGCCGTCGTTCGTATGCTGCATGTCCTTCATCGAAACGTTATCCATCGGCTGCAAGTCTTCGGTCGCTGATGCATCGTTTCCGCTCCCGCTGTGATGTTTCGACGGCGCTGGTGGTGGAGTGGACGGTTTGAAACGGCCGATTTGCGCGCCTTGTGCGTCTACATACGTTTGCGAGTTGATGTATATCAGCCTGAAAAAAATATTTTTCGTATTATCAATAAAATTAGTAGCTAAGTAATAATAATGCTTTTGAAAATTTAATATGTTTTAATATTTTTTAGTTATAGCTATGTCGGAATTGAGCCTTTAGTGAGTGCTAGACAAAATTTAAACTCTACAAATGATAAAAATGTTTCAGTTTGATTAAAAATTGGTCAAGTTGGACTATAAATATAAATAAGTCAATTTTTACGAATCAATGAAATTTTGATAAAAAAATTAAGCAATGTTGACCAAGTGATAATGAGCCAATTTTGACTATTAAATGATTGATTTTGATAAAAATGAGAACATTTTGATCAAAAAGTTGGATAATTTAAATGAAAATCAATAAATTTTGACAAAAAATATTATAATATAAAGTTTAGTTAAACTAATTTGAATGAAACTGACTGATTTTGATAAAAAATGAGTAAATTTTGATAAAATAGTTAAACTATTTTTAATCTGTTAATTACTTACTGATTATTGATGGTGACATCCTTAATAACACCCAGAAATTGATTATGAGCATGCTTCCTACCGCCAATTTCAATTAGCTTGTTTGCATGGTGTTTGAATCGCTTGCAATCAGCCTTGCCCTGCTGCACGCTATCGATGTACAAGACGCATTGCTTGTGCGTCTTATGCAATTCGATCAAATGATATTCGTCGTCATTAATCGGCATCGTCGTTTCGATCGCTTTATCATCGTGCATTTGGAGCATTTGTCCGTTTTTCAGCTCGAATACGAGCCCGTTTACGCTCAATACAAATGCGCCTCGTGCGCTCGTTCGTACGATAAAGCTTAACGATGCAAAGTCGTTCATTGTCGGATGATTGATTTGTACATAGCCGGGCTGTTCGAATAATACTTGACGATATGACACCTACAAATGGATGGATATGGTTATAAACAAACTATAATCGTTTTATTTATGTTTTTAACATGTAGAACGTCATAGACAGCATGCATAAATAACGCGCTTTATTGTGTATTGATCGATGCTGCATTCTATTTATTTTTTCACGAGATAGAAGGCAAGCGGTTTTAATTTAATTATCGATGAAATGCTTTGCCAATTACACATTTGTGGTTCCCATTGCGTGGCTGACTTTTAATTCAATTCCTAACTTAAAAGGCGGTTTTAATTTTATATTAACCAGCTCCAAAACGACGGAATGAAGCTGTGTTTTATTAAGTTAGAATACAAAACCATTTTTATTAAGAAACACTTTTGTTAATGTAAAGCAAAAAGTTGAATAAAATTTTGCATATAATTTTTGCAACAATTTATAAATTCGAATTTAAAATTTTTGCAGTTTCGAATTGTAATATTCAAATTCTTGCGATGGTGGCACGCGCAGGTTATAAAGAACCTTTTCTCAAAAGTAAGATATTTTACTGCTGTTTATATACGCTGTTGGTTTATAAGTTTCTTATATTCTGCAGCCGCTATAGATCTTTTGAATATGTTTTACTGAAGGAAAACATAACCGTTGTATGATAACTTATAAATATAATAGGCAATACTAACATTGATTTGTAATTTTGTACATTCTAAATAAATACAAAGAAATTAATAATTAAATCATAAAATAGAGAAAATTTATCGAAATTTTGAAGAATATAGATATCGCTAATTGTATATACCTAGCACAAGAAGTTCATTTATAATAGCATCGCACCATATTTTTATTTTAAAAATAATTCAATAAATAATAGGCATTTACATAACAAGTTGCACAAAGTTCAATAATTCTTAACGAGACTTTTAGTAACGAGTTATGGAAATAATTTTAACCTTTTCTGTGCAATATAGTTTTAAAGTTAATAAATTAACAAAAATTTGAATTTATTAATAAAAAACAAATCAATAATTGTTAAAAATGTTTTGATAGCCTTTAGGAAGATAAGTTCAGTTTCAGAGTTTGATTTAGGCAATAAAGAGTAGACAGAAGTAACATTAGATTATTAATTAACTATAAATATTTAGGATTTTATTACGACAAGTTTATAGTGAATGGATAAAAATAATAAATATGATAGTAGTGCGATATTTATGGAACACCCAGTAAGATCATTTTCAATAGCTTCTCTAAATATGTGGGTTTAGTCATAGAGTAAGAAACTAGTTTCTTACTCTATGGTTTAGTATAGTAGTTTATATTAAAGGAAATAAGTATTGATGATTTGCTTATATGATTGGCTATAATATTATAGCAACGCCTGAACGACGGTAAATGGGTTTAAAATTAATTAAAATTCTATCGATTGGGCTACTTACATCTTCATCGCCATGAAATTCGACGCCAAAGTATTGAGTGTCCTGCAATGAGAGATGCCCTTGTGCGGTCACCTCGCTCAGCACGCCCAAAAACGCACTAAAATTCCGAAAGCGACGACCGGGAAAATCGGGCGACACGCCGCCAAAGTATAGAGTCGCCTTTTTAATCTTCAACAGATCCGATCGCTGCACCTTTCGCCTGCTTATTCGCTCGTTGCGCTCGTTCAGCACCGGAATCTTATTTATCTCGAAGCTCACCTTATCCTCGTTACCGATGAACGTTTTCGCGCAATTGATGAGCAGCTCGCTGCCGTTATTGTAAACACCGGCGGCCCTCAATCGAATCGGCTCGATCTTTTCATCCTTGTAATGCAGCTCACAGCAAACGCTACGATTTTCGAGCGTAATCGACATATAAGTACCCTGGAAAATTAATTAGGTAATTTCATTTTCGTGTGTGTGTTAATAAATTGGAAATGTGGAATACAAACGTTTTGATATGCTAGAAATAGCAGTGCATTTTCATCGAATGTGCGCATCTTGAATTGAATGTTAAACTCGCTCGGATCCATACGTTTGGGACTTTTATCGTCGCTTATGAATCCCTTGCCATTGAAGCGGTATTTTACCGTGCCCTGTATGCTATTGTTCCTGCAAAAGCACATAAAAATGATTACAACACGCTTTCCAATGTTAATAAATTAATTGAATCAAACAATTTTTGCTGCAAACAAAGCATTCCTGTCATACGAGGCGATGTTGTTATTTGCGATGATAAATTACCGTTCGCCTCGATGATTTATTGTAATAATATGTATGAAAAAAAAAACGTATATAATAATCATAAGAGACGCGCATTTTTACCTTTGACATCCATAGCATTTCCCCTCGCTCGAAACGAATTCCCACAGACCAATTTGTTCGCCATTATAGATCATATCCTTTATACAGCCAGGAAGTCCTCGTACGACATTATTATGATCGCGTCCAATGTGGAATAGATCGGACGGTATTGTATTGAATAACGTTAGATTTTCATTCATATGTCGTTCGCTCACAATGCCATTCACATTTAGCTTCATTAGATTCAAATTCCTAGATTAGAAATGAGAAAATAAAAACATAACGTTATTAAGCGAAAATATAAAAAAAACTAAATTGTGTTATTTAATTCCGTTACATAAGCCTGGATTAGTTTAAAATTTTGTATTTTTTGTAGTTTTGAGCCAATTTCCTAGTAGTTTTTAAGTAGAATTGTGCAACACTTTCAATGTTTTGTAAAGAAATTAACAAATTTGCCGAAAAAATGCAAAAATATTAAAAACCAATGCATAGTTTTTAAATTTTAGACTTTTCATATTCAAATGTCGTTCGCTCATAATACCATTCACATTCAGCTTGATTAGATTCAAATTCCTAGATTAGAAATGAGAAAAAAAACATAACGTTATTAAGCGAAAATATAAAAAACTAAATTGTTTTATTTAATTCCGTTAAATAAGCCTGGATTAGTTTAAAAGTTGTCGTCTTAATCATTTCTAGATTTACTCATTTCGCTGAAATAAACTACAGACTTAATAAAAGTGAAGTAAATTCTAAACAATTTTAAGCCGTTTAAAGCGCATTAAATGGAATTGATGTTGTTGTTGTTTTTTTTTTCGTTGCTTTGCCCGATTAATTAATAAAAATACGGTCGTATATATTAAACTAAGCTTATATACAATATTTTGAGTAATACGCGTGTGTATAAATTTACATATATACTACAAAGCACGTTAATGTCACAATAAGTAACAGCATCGCATGAATTTTATGCAAAAGTCATATAGTCGCGAAGAAGAAGCTGGAAGATAAGTTTCGTGGCATTTGAATGTACAATATGTAATTACTTTGCTCTACATGCGTGTGTGACATCTGTTTATGCTTTCAACATTTCAATATGCTTGAGTGATTGACAACAATAAACACTAGAGAAAAATATATTTCAAATAAATAACAAACAAATTTGGCAAAAAAATGAAGAAATAATATTGATTTGTGGTTTAAAAACTCTTGATTTTCATACAATTTTAGTAAGGAAACATTTGATAATTCTTATTTTGAACAAACTCATGTGAAAATTGCTCAAAAACTAGAAATCTGTTGGAAAAGTTAAAAATTTGCACCTTTAATAACCTTTAATGAAAAAGTTTGATGGAAGATTGTGAATTTTGTACTTATCTGAGTACATTTTTAATAATTTTACTCTATCTTTTTAATGATAAGCTTTCTGTAAGCAAATCACTATTTTTTATGCAAAATTTTTGACTCTACTATCCACTTGATACTATATGTGACTTTACTATGTATATTAGCACGATATTCCCTCAAGATACAATATGTACGATGCATGCAATATAATTAACTTGAAAATTACCAATGTTTGTATTGTTTGTTTGTTCGTGTATTATCAAATGAACAGGGTTTAAAAGTCGTAAAGTTTCTTGAAAAATGGCAGAGAGAAAAGTAAAAAAAATAAATAAATTTAAATGTAATTAAGACATAAAATTGAAGATAAGATTTGAATGAAAGCAATAAAAACGCGCGAGATTAAAATGTAAATTGTAACAAATTCGATTTTCTGTTTGCAAATCTCAACATGTTAGAATTCAATTTCGTTTTGGAATATTTAAAAGATATTTAAAAAAATGTTCGGCATCTCAAATAATTCGCATTTCTTGAAATATATAGGAAAGGAAGAAAACCTATATCCAAACTTTTTAATTACACCAACCTTTCAATGTCGATTTTCACATCGGACTCGTTTGGAATCGGCTTCAATTGGAGGTCGTACGCATTCTTTAAGAATCGCCACGACAGCTTGACGCGCTTGTTGACAACGTTCAGCGCCATAAATTGCTTGCCGTTGTTGATCGCAAAGAGGTTCGCATCGTCGCGATCATACATCAAATTGATCTTAATGTTGAGCGTTGTGGTCGGCTCAAATTGGCGAATGCGATACGAGCGCGCACAGTCGCTGCCAGACATCGGTACTTGTATCTGCGGAAAATGGGAAAATTGATTTTTGTGTGCGCTCATCAATGCACGGGAGGGACCAAACAAGGTGGTGTGTAGGAAGAAGAAGGCAAATTAAAAACGTTCCCTTACCGTCGCTGCCATTTGTTCGGCTTTAATAATGCTCGCTTTAAGCATTTCCAATTTCATCTCAATGTTATTTCGTTTCGTATGAAATTTATTCAAAAATTGATTTTTATTCCTTATAAGATCGTTGCTCGTGCGACTCTCAAAGCTTGTTGTATTTTGTAATAATTCCTTTGTCATTTTTATTCTGTCTTTCAGCGTTTTCATATCTGAAAATTACAAATTAGCTAATCGTAAAATATTTATTTAAGCAAATCTGATGCAAATCATTTTCAAATAGATTTGTAAATGATTATCATCGATTGTATACTAGGAAAAGATGTTTTGATGTAAAGATTGATTATTAACTGACAAAATGTTTTACAGGAACGTAACATTTACATGAATTGCATCATATAAAAATGATTTCGACAGCAATTTAGTCGATAAAATGTAATTTTTTTTATTTTTTCAAAAAATGATTGCATTTTCTCAGGTTTATTCTTTAAACATTTAAGATAGATGTTCTTTATAGCGAATTTATGTGAAGATTGTCAAGAAAATTGCTTGGAAAATGAGAAAATTGTGTAAAACTCTGCCAAAAGCAAGAATTTTCTCTTTTTCCCTTAATTTCTCGCAGTTTTCAGGTACTTTTCTTGTAGTTTTTAATTAAAATTTTCAATTGTAGCCGTCTTTATTGTGTTTTGCAAGAAAATTAAGAAAATTGTCTGAAAAATGCAGTTTTTAAATTTTGGGCTTTTTATTTAAAATTTCCGTCTAATTTCCATTAAAACTTATTAAACTTCATCATTTTCTAGTTAATTTAGTAGCAAATTAAAACAAAGCAACAAATTTCCATAAAAAATGCAATAAGTATGGTTCAAAATTTATTGTATTGACATTTTTAAAGAACTATAGTTCCGGTTCCAATTCAATATTAATTATCATATCTAAGTATTAATTATTGCAGGTTTAAAGATGATAGACATTGTAGACTATACTATTTCATACTCATTCTTTTATATTAGTGTCATAAAAGTTGCCTATATTACTTACTCTCGCTTGAAGTTAGATTCAAGAACTTCTGCAGGTTTTTGACAAGCACATACTGCGTCGATATGTTAATGTTCATCGCATCCTTATACACCTTACGCATCTCGTCCGAGTGATGCACCGCTTGTTTGATGATCGATTCAATCTCTTTGAACGCCTGCACCTTGCTCACATTGTCCGGCTTCATTTGATTAATTCGCTCTGAATGTGCATTGTTCGTCAATCCATTCTTCCAATTGCGCCGCTTCACGTCGTCGATTTGGCTGTAGAGCTTGCTCAACCGCTGATCGAACTCTGCAATCAAATTGATGGAATTAGCGGCAACGGATGATGATGATGATGTAAATTCGAAAATGGATATACGAACCGGGCAATTGCGATTTGAGATTTTCAACGCGCGTGACGAGGCGTTCCGAATCGGCGATCGCAATCGATGTGTTATCGTAGATAGAATCTTTGCCTTCCGGCTGTATAGTCGTTACGAGTATGCGATTGAACTGATCATTTGCTTCGTGTATGGTGCGGTTGGCGTCGTCCAATATGTTTGTTATTTCCTTGTAGCGGCCGGACGCTTGCACGGCGTTAAGCTCTTTCGATGACAGGTGAAAAGAGCTGCAAAAAATTAATAGAAAATTTATCTATATAAAGCATTGCAAACTATTAATACATCAAAACTTAATTAAAATATAATGTTTTAAATGATTGCATTGTCTTTCACTTATTCATTGCACTTCAAAAGTAAACTAATGATTCGTTTTGTTACAAACGTTTTTATTATAAATTTAACAAAATATAAAAATCAAGAATATTTGATTGATGAATTCAATACAATATTCATTAAATAACTTTTATATGTAAAATATGAAATCAATTAATAACGATTTTAATGAAATTTCTTTGACGGTGTGCATGAAGTCAAAATAGCGAGTTTAATGAAAAACGATATTAAATAAAGCGAATTTGATGCGTTTATGACGTTGTCTATTTTTCATTTAATTTCGTAATTTTAGTTTGTAAACATTATCTTCTTTTGTTAAACCTACCATATTTTCTATATTTTTTGTTAAATGCAATAATGATAATGTAGCGCAGGAAGTTTGTATACAGTAGCATCTTATTCCATTGTTTCGTTTCAGAAATGTAAAGTGGATGAAATTTTGATTTTATAATTACAATGCAAAAACAAACACAAAAGGCTTCAAATTTGTGAATTAATATTGTAATAAAATACGGCAGTAGAGAGTTCGTTTTCCAAATTTATTGTTTTGCATTTAAAATTTTTAGCGATTTAATAATAATAAAAAGCTCGCCATAAAAAGTTAAACAATGAAAGCTTTCAAATGAATTAATATTTGTTAAAACTGCGAGTAAATAAAAAAGTAAATATTTGATGTTGGAAGAATTACATTCAACGTAATTTACTAATTATTTATTCATCAAATTCGTTTTTGTAACAAAACGATTTTTTAAACATTTAATAACCAATCAGTAATTTCAATTAATTTTGTAAAACATATTCTATTAATCTTTCTGTAGTATATCTTCTCTTTATTTATTGCCTAAAAATGTAAGTGAAAAGATACATGTCAGTGTAGATATTTATACATTTTTTGTTAAATAATAAACAATTCTGTGTCGCTTCTTAAAAATCCAAGGATTTCTATGACATGTTTTTCATTTATGTATTTATAATGCTTCATATAATTAAATATTTGAAATAGTTGAATAATAATAATAATCAAATCAATGATTAACAAGTATATTATTCAATTAAAAATGTATGTGTTCGAAGGTCGCTGCTGAAACTCTAGTGCCATTGCAAGCATATCAAAATTGTGTATTGTATTCGCATCCAATTTAAATCAAAATCATATCAAATTAAACAACGTATTAATTAATTTTGTAGTGCACTTATACGTCAATTACGGTTGAGAATCATAGCATTTGCTGTGAATTGCATTACAAAGACTAGAGAGAATCAATCAAACAATCAGATAAAAATTGATTTGTTGCTTTTCAATCAACGGTTTTTATTCAGTAGTCAGCTTAAACGTAAATTAGGCAACTTTATTCGCACATATACAGTGTGATTCTTCAAATTGAAGCGCTTTTAAATTGCAAGCATCTTTGAAACATGATAATATCAAATCACTACTATCAGAGCCGTCGAACAGTACGAAATAAGCAAGTAAATAGATAGAAAAATAAATAGAAAACAAAACAAAACGAACTTATTATGAAAATTCAAATTGGAATTATTATTGCTCTGTTATTAAACCAGTTATCAATGACTAATAAGAAAAAGGGCCATATAAATCTCCACAAGCTGAACAAAAAATAATATAATATTCTTCTCTATCTTTTCGTGAAACTACTTACTCTTTATAACCGCTGACGTTCTTTTCCAACATATCGGCATGCTCCTCGATCACGTCCTTATAATACTCCAACAGATCGATCGTGCCGTCTAACTGCTCTTCGCGATCTTCGATCTGTTGCGTGAGTGTCTCCATATCATCACGCACCTCGACCATATACTCATAATTGCGCTCAATCTCGTTGAGCAGCTGGAATGCTTCATCGGTTTTCGCTTCGTACGATTGCAGATTGTCGCGCAGCGTTTGCTCGTCGGCGGCCAGTTCGCTCAACTTTTCACTCAGCGCTTCGAAATTGTTCAAATTCGCAATGTTTTTCGTGGCCAGTTCAGTGTTTTTGAGACGCAGCTCATCGGATATCTGCTCCAAATCATCCAATCGAAGGTTGAGATCGTTTAAGCGTTCGATTAACACGCTTGGATTCATCAAATCATTGGTGTAGATTTGTTTAACCTGATCGTATATTGCACCACATTTTTCAGCAATTTTCGCTACGCTTTCACGCTGATTAATCGCCGCATGTTGCGATTGTATGTTACCCAACAAAACCTCAGCTTTACCCAGCGCTTCTTTTAGATTGACGTGCGATTTTCCGAAATTCTCCAACCACGCTGTTAGATCTTTAAGCTTCGTCGTTGTGTCACCAATTTGCCGTTCCAAATCGTTTGCTATTTGCTGGGTAGCATCGCTTTCTAGCTTTGATTGTTTAAAGCGCTTAT
The DNA here is from genome assembly GCA_030264715.1 of Adinopsis sp. GC000173. Taxonomy (NCBI): domain Eukaryota; kingdom Metazoa; phylum Arthropoda; class Insecta; order Coleoptera; family Staphylinidae; genus Adinopsis; species Adinopsis sp. GC000173. The sequence goes on along the minus strand of JARJDW010007490.1, from coordinate 18,548 downwards.
CGGAGTCACTTAAGACTTGGTTGATGTTTTCCAACGTGTGCTCGTAATCGTCGATTGAATTTTGATTAATGAGCGCACTACGTTTTGACTGCCAATCCATATACTTGGTAAAACCATCCTCAATAGTCAAGAATCGTTGTTCTATTTTGTTTAAATGTTCCCATGGTGGTTGTAAAGTACCGTTGACTAAGTGTTTTGAGTGCTGGGTCAGATCAGCGTTGATGCCGTCCATGGTGTTAAGTAGAATTTGAATGCAATCATCACAAGCTAAAAAATTAATAAAAATTTGTAAATTGCTTTAATAGATTGAAATGAAACGACTTACGTTTGCAATGATTGTTTTCTAAAATGTGGCGCGCTTGTTGACACTGCGAACACTTCGGTCCGACAATGCCCGTTTTGCATTGACATACACCGGTGGTTTGATCGCATTCGTTGCTGACGCTGCCCTCCTTATTGCAATTGCATGGCTTGCAATCGCCATCGGGAAGATGCGGCGCACCGTAATAGCCTGGGATGCACTTATCACATTTTGCGCCAGTGTAACCTATAACAAACATCGAAAAATTGATGATCCAAATAGCAATATAGGTAAAAAGTTTGTGCAATAATAGTAAAATAAACCAAGTCAAATATGTAAATCAAAATTGTACTATTCTTAATGTAAATATGAAATCAAAAAATGAATAATTACTAAAATGCACAGTTTATTCAAGTTTTAAATAAAAATAAGGAAACTAGTACTGCACTAGTAGCTATAGTTAGCATAAAACTTTAAAATTATGATGGCAATAAGATTCATCTTTATTCAGCTTATAAAATAAAATAATAATATACTGATGGTTCTACTGAATCGTCCACCATAAATGTCCAGTAGTAGACTGTAGGGAACATGTTAATTACCACTGCTTTATAATCTAAAAATTAGATTATTTCTTAATTTACTTCTAAATCTTTAATTAATCATTCAAATTTAGCAAATTTAAAATTTTATTTGTAAATATATTGTTGTTGTGAACATACTAACTTAGTTACTGCTTATAGTAGTTAACACAAAAAATATTGCTGTTATTCAAAATGTAAAAATGTAACATAAATTTTTATTACGCTATGGGAGAGAATGCAAATGAAAAGTTTTTATGCGACTTTACATATGTTTTTAACTACCGTATAGAAATTTTAATTATGCGGCGGCGAAAACTTTTTCGGTGCAAGCTAGCTGATGTATTTAAATTGTAAAACAAATAAAATATTTCATAGTTTGAATATACACACAACTGTAAACGAAATTCACGGTTAGTGTGCAAATGCTTTTTTTTCTATATATAAATTATTGAATGCAAAATGGTATATAAATTTGTTTTGCGGTTGTTTTCAATTGATTTACATGTCAATGGAAATAATAATATGACACTATTGGTTGTGATTCTATTGTATTTATAAATTTTGTAAAATTTAAAACCGGCTGGATATTTAAACAAATATATAAATTCATCGTTCAATAATTTTTATGATAATTTACGACTATTTTTTAAAATGTAATTAATAATATACTCTTCTTTGTTATTTATAATCATTTCAAATGCTTAATGAGCTGGCTGGCTGATCTCGATTATGGATTATTGTAGTTTTGATGTGAAAACACAAGTTCCTTAATAAGTCCACTGTTGTCAGTGGCAATTTTAGTTATATGTACTTAACTTCTCACTTAAAAATGAACTGCACTGCGTATTATAAACAAAAAATCGTTTTACTTAAATTATACCTTCTATAACTTTATAATATTAAATTTTGACTGCTTTAACTATTAATAAAAATATTGATTCCTGTAATATGAACAAAGAATTAAGATAATACACAAATTAATGAAAATATCGAACAGAATGTGTTGCAGCCTTCACCATTTTGAAATATTTTATCATTCATATACCCTTAGTAGTTATTACTATATATTATTCCTTTGTACTTGTATATTATTGTAATACCCACCTATTTTGCATCGACATATAAAATTGTTTCCCCTCGGATTCGGCGTACAGCTGTGCGCGAAATTCTGCAACGGCGTCGGACAATGACACGCCATACATTGTCCACCGCTGGCACGCATCGGATCACCGTAGTATCCTTCCGCACATTGCTGGCACGATCGTCCCGACGTATTCAACGAACAATTCTACAACAAATAACACCATATATATTATATATAATGCGCTACAACACAACATGCTGTTTTTGATAATAGAAAAACTCTGTCCATATTCTTGCTAAAATATTGGAAGGCGGCCTCAATTTCCCAAACGAATAAAAACACACGACAAATAAAAAATACTCTCAAAATATACGATAAATTCTTCAATTTACACACGATTTAGTGAGAATTTTCTATTAGAGGACAACTCTTTTCAGTGCTTGATGTAAAAACAACGAAAATTCACTAAGAATCTAATGCAAAAAACACAAGTTTTTTGCTACAAAAAACTAGGAGTATTTCTTATATTTTCTTAAACCCTTTTGAACCCAAATTGTAAATCTCTAGGAAAATCATTTAAACTATCAATAAGTTGATGCAACTTTCTTATCGTGCACGCTGCTATTTATGAAAACACGAAAATCGACTTACCAAGCAATATCCCGTCTCAATATCGCACACCGTGGAACGATTGTTGCATTGACACGGCACCGACTTGCCGATAATCGCATCGATGTCGCTCGCCGTTGTGATATTAACGGTGGTGATGAGGTGATGCTCGTGTCGATGGCGATAGTATCCAGCGCTTGGATTCTGGCACGACGTGCCATTGAATTCGTGCGGACAATCGCACTTTTCCACTCCGATCGCTAGTGGTGGCGGATTGCCCGGTACGTAAACGGCGTGATCAAGACTCACCCCACTCAAACTGCAAAAGCACCATTCAAGTAAAAAGCGTGCGATTGATTAATTAAAAATATAATTCTACCTGACGCGATCGAAAACGTGAAAATCAGTCGCTTTGACGTAAATTCCGGTAACGTTTTGCAATGCAATCATCAACAAGTCGCGTGTGATAAAATTGCTGTCGCTATAGATCGATTTCCACAACGATTCGTGTAGACGTATCTCGTAGCGATTGCTGCTCGTCTGTTTCGCGTATTGATTGTAGATCAGCTTGATGCCGTTTCCCTCGATGCGGACTAGTGGATAGTGGCGGAAGAAGTCGTTCACATCCGGCTGTGCAGAGTGTGGATTTTCACCGGCAAATGTGTCGATCTGGAAGCGCAAGTAACCGCCGTAGGAGAGGATGCGATCATTGTTGAACTGTTTCGGCAAGCGCCAGTATAGTGGTATGTCGAAATGGTCGTGTATCTTCGTGATATCATTTTCAGTGCCTTCGATTTCTTCGAAATTGCTAATGTCAATAATGTCGTTCGATGTGATCGTTCCAAACTTAAACAAAAACAGCAAAAGTTACTCTTTTAGATTTTATATCATGCTCATCTTCAGAACAAAGAAGTTAGAGTAAGAGCTGGCCACAATATAACTTCCTTCGTCAATTAAGACTTAAAAATTTAAAAAGGTAAAAAGTAATGTCGAAATCATTGTTACAGACTTTCTGAAACTATTCTTTTTCCCTTTAATACTCAATTCGCGAGCCAAACAATATTAGTAAACAATTCTATGAACAATGGTATATCAGTGCAACTGTAAAACTTAGAATGTCATTGTTTGTCAATAAAACCTACTACCTTTTAGTCATTTTTATTATTACATTACAAATCCAAATTAAAAAAAAGTTCTTAGCTCCTTCGTACCTGCTTTCAGTTTCAATGTCTAACGAATAAAGTAAGGAATTTAACCAAAATTCTTGTTTTAGTTCACAAAATTTAATCATATTAGTTTATAGAGATTTCGATTTTTAAACGATTATCGTATCTATGAAATTTTGTTGACCAGATCAACAGATTTCTTATTTCAATTATCAAAATAAATTTGTTCACCATAAAAAGAACAAAATTTCTACATAAAAGTTTCAATATTTCCAATCAAACACTACATTTTTATTAATTTCGAGCATCGGGTGTAAAAGCTTCCTATTTAAGATATTGCACTCATAGATTTATTCATTTGTAAAATTAAGTTACAAATTTTCATATAAAACTAGTGATTTCAATCTTTAATTTACTGTTTTTCCAATTTTTAAACGCTCAATTACCCATATATCTATAATTCAATTAATTTAATCACTATAATTATGCAACGCTTTGGTAATAGCCTGTTCCGCGTCGTTTATTACAATATTACCGTACCTGCAGATCATAATCGTCGATGAAATCAATCGTTAATGTGCGATTTGGCATGCGAATTTTACTCCACGTATAGCCGCTCTCCGTGCAGACGCTCGACCGTCCAAAACAGAAACATTTCGTGCATCCATCCGGGTTGTCCAAGTGCAAGCCAAATGTACCGTCCTTGCATCGATTACACCGTTTTCCACCTACGTTCACCTACGAAAGCACAATTTTACATTATTGCACGGTTAGAATTTCAGATTCTTAACATCTTTTTACTTTATGTCTTTAAATAACGAAGTAAATACATTCTAGAAATAATTTTATTGCGTCGAAGTTTGTGTAATGTTGTATAGTAGTTTAGTTTTACAAAGAAATGTATGATTTTTATCGTAATAAACAATTATTAGTTCATCGCGTGTGTTGCAGGAATTAAAGAAACAAAAACCGGCGTTCCACTGCATGTAAGAACGCGTAATTTACACTTCCACATTTCATAAATAAATATAATACGATTTAATGAGATTTTGACCCGGCCTTTATGTAATGAATGAGTAATGAATTAAAATAACGTTTCCATTTATATATGTGGTGTATAATAGAAGAAGAAATCATTATAAACACCCACATTGTGTGGCAAAAAGTCTCATTAGAGAGAGAATTTCTTTTCGCGAATGATACTACAATACCACATACCAGTTGGGAATTAAATTAATGTGAAATTCATCGCGATTAATACTACTCACTGCATAAAAATGCCCTGTGGAAAAAGAAAAGTTAGTTGCATACAATATTGATATGTTGAAATGGTTGAAATCATCCTCGTCGTTGATGGCTAAACAAGTTGCATATGATTAGTGGAAATGGGATAGAATTTAATTGCATTGTATGCTGTATGGTGTTGCTGCATACAATGGTCAAAAAATGATGAAAATATGTGTTTGTTGATGGATGGATTACCTTGCAGGGACAAATGCCTTGTGCGTTACATTGACATATGCCATTCGCATCGCATTTCGCTTGCAATTTATCAGTACCATAATAATTACAATTACAACGTTTACATTTTGGATAACCGTAATATCCATGTTCGCATTGATCGCATTTATAACCAATATATCCTTGCTGACATGAACATGTTCCTGAATGTACATTACATTGCATTCTAATGGATCCACTTTCTGAACAATTGCATGCCTGCAACAATAATAATAGTTGAACATATTTTTATTATTATCATCATTACAATCATTGTCGTATTTATATAAGTTGCCTGCTTTTACGCTTATTGTACTTCTTTTGCTGCATTATTTAATGGAACGAAATCGTTTTACGGATAGTTTTTTCATTATACCTGTGTATATTTTATGTCTAGTATATTCTCTTTATATAAAATAAGTTATTACAAGCCGCAAAACAATGTTTTATTTAGAGTAAGCATAAAATTACAATTGAAAGCAATTCGCACTTTGTTACCATCATTTCTAAACAAAGTGTTTAAAAAGCGGACAGAAAAATATAAAAACTTTATTTTCCATTATTTATATTAAGTAATTCTAAATAGAAGCGCTACAATAATTAAGTTTGCCTTGATATTTTGACAATTTTGTTAATTTATTCATTCATTCTTCTAAACTGCATTTTCAATTTGAATTCGAATTGGATTATTTCGTCTGAAAAATTTTGCATTTCTTAACCATTTATGTGTAGGAAGATAAACATTAAAAACACACGTTATCAGGTTTAATTGAGAATTTTTTCGGAAATTCTTATGTATCTCTAACAAAGTTCTAAAAATCGTACTACAGCGAATTTGTAGTGTAGAGAATATTATCTATTGTATTCAATTGTATATAAATAAAATTATAGACGCACCTGGTGCGAATGTTATTATTTCTTAGAATCAAACCTATACAATGGTGACCCAAACTAGAAATAAATCATTCAAATGTGAAGCAAAAAATAAAAATTATTTTATATTCATTTACAATCTTTAGTACTTACTAATAAACAACGAATAAAAAATACGAAAAGTATTTTTAGCAAATTAATGAATATGTTTTGAAACAATTGTTAAAGTTTAAGTGCAATATAATAAACAATCAATAAAATTGTTGAGCGAAGCTGCATTATGATTATAAGTAATAAGCAGCAATAAAATATTATAATAAATAATGAGGCAACGTGTGTAGGAAGTTGGCTTGTATGTAAGTGATTTCCATTAACGAAATTGAGGTGTATTTACACAACAGGAAAGCAATCTAATCGATTGTTTATAGAAATTTCGGTTTTAACGCCATTTAACTTTATCTAAATAAATTTGAGTGTTTATTTACTAATAAATAGAGCCCGATGTTTGTGCGCTGCTGCTGGAGCCAGTGCATTTAAATGTTAATTTCATTATCACTGACCGCTAAGAAGCTTTCACTATTTAGATCGTGATATTTATTGGCGACCTTTACCAGCCGGCAGCCAGCAATGCGCCGCCATAACTTTGCCTCTTGGTTAAATTAACAGGAAAATTAATTATTAGTTTGGCGATAAATTCATATTGCCTTATAATCACAATATAAACTTCTTCAACGATTTAAAAATAGTGCTTAGTTTGCAAATCGTTACAAAACGTAATGAATTGATTTCTTAAAATTTTGAAAATTGGCTGATTTTCCGAAAAAATATTTCTTTTAAATAAATAAACATGTGTATCAAAGATTATACTTGTTTTTGACATAAATTATTGTTTTGCCATCGTGAAAATTGATTTGAAACCGTGAAGTTGTGAAATTGTCATTGTCTTTCGCAAAATGTGTGACAAAGCTCAAAAGTTGCTTTGTGTGATATAATAAAATCGTAGTTTTTCTTCTTTTCTCAAAGTAGAATTGCATTGAACATAGTATAATTTTTAGGCGTTTTTTATAAGAATTTCAGATGAGAAAAGAAACTAAACAAACAATTATTAAAATTTAAGTAATTGTTTTTATAAATTAAAGCTAACTTTTGAAGCACTCAATTTCATATTAATTTTAAATTAAAATTTTATTATTAGTTAATTAATTAGTTCCCATTTTGTGTAAGCGTTGCCTGGATTAAACAGTTTGAAATATCAAGTAAATAATTGTATTAAATATTAAACAATAAACATTTGATGATGTTACACAAAATTTTATTATTAAATTAATCAACAGTGACAATATAGTAGAGTTGAAATCGATTCATTTTAAATAAATTTTGGTATTCATTATTGAATATTTAAAACCATTTATCGTTCACCTAGAGTTTTTTTTCATGAAAAAGTCTTACATTTGGACAAGCCCGTTGCAGAAAAACAAAAAAAATGCTTTTAAATACTTTTAATGTTGATATTTTGATGATGAAAAATAAATGTTAATAATCTTGTCTACGTCTAAGAGAATCTAACCAAACATTCAGCGTTTATCAATCTCGATGTACGTAATAATATGTAAATTTCGTTCCATTTCGATCAAATTCTACGTGTGCCTGTGTGTGTGTGTGTGTGTGTTGAAAATGCAGCGTGTATCAAATAATAACGAACAATTAATTTTTCGGGTAGCACAGCGCTTGCTTTCGGCGACACTTCGCCTCGATTTTAATTAAAGCGGCAGCAGCGCGGCGCGTCCAACAGGCAACCAACCTACCACCTTCATATTGTATTATAATATATAAAATATACCTTGCATCCTTTATCCAGTTCATGACCCCACGTATTTGGCTTGCAATGATTGCAACTTTCACCGTGACTATTCGGCGGACAGACGCAGCGGCCCGTTTCTGGATCGCAAATGTGGCCCTTTTTGTCGCACACATCACATGCTGAAAGCACCAAAAATCAATTAATAACACATAAAATCAAATATAGACTTAAAATGTTCACTCAACAGTTAATTCATGTTAGATGATTTGTTGTAAATTGAAAGGAGAAGTTGCAATTTTTTGTGTTTCTGCCACTTTTCCACGCTTATTCACACCTTTTTTTTGTAGTGTTTTGCTGTTTTTTAGAAAAAGAGCAAGAAAAATAACAAAAAAAATAACAAAAAAAGCAAGAAACACACAAAAGACGGAAAATGCAGCAAAAAGTTATAGAAGCAGCGGAATATAATTACAATCGTCAAAAAGTTACAAAAACGCGCATAAAAACAGAAAATACAGAGAAAATGTAGCAAAATAGTTCAAGCTCGCTAGCCCATCTTTGGGTGCTCTTCTATCATCTGCCAAATTCTTATAATAATTCAGTATGTTAAATGCTTATTAGTTTAAAGCCCAAAGTTAAGTCTTTTTGACGATGTGACCAAGTGATTACCTTTGCATCCCGAATTCGAAAAACCATAGAACCCTTTTGCACACGCATCGCAATGCTTGCCATCCACACCCGGCTTGCAACTGCACATCCCTGTCTTCAGATCGCAGTTCGCCGTAAAGGCCCCGTTCTTATCGCAGTCGCAGCGCACACACCCCGTCGCCGTCTGACTCTCCCAATACCCATCCTACAATATACAATAAAGAATTCGCATTATACTATAGCTGATGTCATCATTATCATCATCAACATCATCATCATCACCTCGCATTTATCGCAGGTACGTCCGTAGTAATGTGGCCGACATCTGCACTGCCCGGTGACGATGTCGCAGGTTGAAATTTCGGAGCCGCGCTGATTGCACTTGCAGCCTGAAACACGCAAAAACAAAGTGGATGAGCACGATTCGTCGTTTAAAACGGCTTATATTATTGATATTGTGTTGTGCGATTTGTTTACAAGCGCTTAAATGGCGTTAACACAGACGGAAATTGTTCAGGTTTTTGCGCTGGTACATAAAATCTTGGTGGTAATTGAGATGTTTTTACTGGTTTGGCTAAAGTGTCGATTTGTTGACGTTTTGGTGCGCGAAATGATAAGTGTATGGTGTCTAAAGGCTAATTAAGATATTTATAACACAAGTTTTTTATGCAATTTTATTGAAGATTTTAAACATCTCGCAGAAAAGTCTGATGATTTTATGTACTTGCAACAAAATTGCTTTTTCTTGTATAAATCTGCTAAGAAGATTATAATATTAGTATCTACAAGTATATATTATATTAGTCATAATTAATGATTAAGTATTAATTTATGTTTAATAATGATTTTCAATTTTAATTAAAAAAAAATTAATCACTTTTTTGTTGTCGCCTTTCATAAATAAAATATAAAATTGAATAGTCTTAAATGTTGAAAAAATTTAACAAGTTCAATTAGATGTAACATGGTTTTATCTTCTTTATGGAAATTGTAAAAGTTTTCATTTTTCATAATTCATTAATTTTTTCAACGACCTGTTTGCCCTTTTACATCCTGGTTATACATAAATTGAATAAATGAAAATATTTAGTTTTTTATTTCTTTCTCTTCCACCTTTACTTTCATGTTAATGTTTTATTTCTGAACGCAAATTTTCAAGAGTATTTCAAAGGAAAAGTGTTTTGATGTTAAAATTGTATAATAAAAACTAAAGTTTTTACTCTAAGCACCACTGAAAATCGATTTATGTAATGATTTTTAATTAATTGCATTTGGTATTATTGTTTCATTTTGATAGAGTATATGCAGTTACTAACGAATAAAAAGTGTTTACAAAGCGAATTAAATTTGATTTCATTATAAAAGCACAATATACAATATATAAAATGTGATGTGTGTTTTGATCGAATCCGACCAAAAATAGATTTTAATTAACCGAAATGACATGTATTTTGACATGCTTGAGGTTGCATAACACATGTTTCGGCATTATCCATGTGACATTGTTGCTGCTGTAACAACCAAATTTACATTATTATGGAGAGGAAAGCGCTTCCGATATACGAAATTGTTCATTGCCATACTCAGCTCACAATGCTCAAATGCTTAGAAATAAATTAAAGAATTTTCTAATTTTTGGTAGTACATAGTACTTTTTAATTTAATGAGATTGTTGATTGTTAAATTAAAACCACTAAATGTATTCAATTAAATAAGATCTGTTCAAGCAGTAAATCATGTTTATGATTACTTTATACATTATAATGTTATTTTTTTAATATTACTAAATATGATTTTTTGTACTTCCATGCAAATAAAATATAATATCATAAATATACAATAAGGCATCGTTCCCTCGTTTTCATTTTTCCATTCTCGTATACGCTTGTTCGTATATTACAATATATCTGATAGAATATTAAAAAAAAATTCCTCCTTAGGTATACATATCATTTTGTGCGCGTTCACGACCATTGAGTAACGTTAATCCATTACAATAATAACGTGGATATCGTTTCAGATTGTCAACAAAATTGTTAAAAACAGAAATTAATGAAATATCGGGTCCAATAAACATTTTATATGCTAGGAATATCCAAAATATACTAAAAACACGTCGATTTGTGGAAGGATTTCAATAGTGAGCATAAATTTTACATTAAATCCCTTCTTTTCACTTCATTTACAATAATACGCTTAAAAATTAGTTTTAACTTGAGTTGGATGTCTCCCAATATCAGCTAGTAAAACCAAGCTTTTTTAATTTAAATATACATAAAAAATAAAATTTCTGCTTCCCTTCAACAACGAACTACATCTTTATAATTTTTTATAACCTGAAACTTTTAATAGACAACAAATAATAGCTAAATCGAAACTTCATTGACCACTTTGCGATATTTTAATACCAAATTTATGTAATAGTCGATTAATTTGAATATTTTTTCAGGCGATACGGTTATTTTCACATAGCCTGTATTCACTCACATATCGGATTTATTAGTTCATGCAGCTATTATTGAAGTTTTACTAATATATTTTGCGAGTATGCTTTGATCATCACTGTGAGTATGGTAATGTAGATTTATAATTAGTTGAACTGTTTACACACAAGAGTTTTAAAAATACATATAATGCTGTTTCATCAACATTTGGAGTGAAACGAAATTGAACATAAACGCATGATAAAAATTGACCTAAATCATGGTTTTATTGCAAAATTCGTCATCAAACAATCATTCTATCGTAGATAAAACGCGTTTAGAATTTCATGCCATGCAAAATTCATTTTTGCGTATGTGCAATTTTTAAACGGCATGCATCTTCTTAAATTATAAAAATAAATTTTTATTATGCTATAATACGGTTGCAATGTGAAGTTAACCAAACTATATATAGATAACATCAAAGAAAGTATACAATACTACGCACATGTACTGGCTACCGTATGTGGGGGGCTGACAAGAAAAGCGCACGTTTTTCATCTTGTCGAGCTTAAAAAATCTGCGCGTAACCATGACAAGAGAAGATGTCTTAATTTATGCCCGGAAAATTTTCGTTTGCAATGTTTGTGCAGTTAGAATATTTCGCAATTAGCATTGGACGATAAAGCAAGAATTACTTCTTTACTGAATATTAAAGAGTTTTATTAACCAATAATTTCTTCAACTATATTAAAATGTCTTGGTTAGATGAATTTGTAAGAAAGAATTAAAGGGTTTACTCCTATATAATCGCATTTTTCTTGTTTTGAATCAATTTTGGGTAATGTTCATGTTATTGATGCAATTGGTTTTTCATACTCAAGTTAAAAAAAATCTCCATCGCAACCATGACAAGAGAAGATGTTTTAATTTATATCCGGCAAATTCGTTTGCAATATTTGTGTAGTTTAGAATATTTCGCAATTAGCATTGGACGGTAAATTATAAAAGTTTCGACATTTTCATTCAATAATTATACAATAAATTTTTGTGTTGTTGTTATTCATAATCAGCGTTTTTAATTAAAATCCATGTTTACAAAAAAGTTTATGAATGAAAATGGAATGAATATGAAAATTAATTGGATTAATTTATTATTTTAAATTGGAAAACAATTTCAAAATACAAATGTTTGTTTGCACATTGTTGTAATTCTTAAACAATAAAATTGGGCACAATATATTTTAATAATAATAATAATTTTTGACAGATTAAAATTGAATTATTTATAATTTTAGTGGCAAACAATAAGTATACAAAAAATCATTTTGCATCAAGATAATTATTTACTTATTGACATGCGTGTTTGCAAAAATACTACGTTGACCGATGTCTCTTGCATAAAGTTGGTTTTAAATATAAGATTAAAATGACAATTAATGCAGTTTCTACTGGTGCACAGTGCCTTTTTTACTTATTTTTTAAAATCAAACTTTTTCTACCTTATTGATGGGTGAAACATTAAAGTTTTCAACCCGAAACATCGGTTTGACACAAATGAAGTTTATTTGCGCAGTTCTCAGTGATAAATCAAAATCTTAGTAAGATTTTATTAAAACTATACAAAATAGGTAAAAAGCAAATGAATTAATTGACTCTTGGAATTAGGATGTGTGAGTAAATATTATAGGTAGTACTTTCCACATTTAAGTAATATGAATTTGAAACAACAAGCAATGTTTGTTACTAATTTCAAATTGAATAAAATAATAGAGCAAATTTAACATTTTAATAGTTTTTTATCAGAAACATCGGTTTGACACAAATAAAGGAAGTTTATTTGCGCAGTTCTCAGCGATAAATCACAATCTTAGTAAGATCTTAGTAAAACTATACAAAATAGGGAAAAAGCAAATTAATTAATTAACTCTTGGAAGTAGGATGTGTGAGAAAATATTATAGGTAGTATTTTTCACATTTAAGTAATATGAATTTGAAGCAATGAGCAATATTTGTTCCTATAATTTGAAATTGAATATAATAATAGACCAAATTTAACATTGTAGTATAGTTTTCCACCAGAAAAAAACAACTTTATTTGCCCAATTCTCAGTGATAAATCAAAAGTTTGGTAAGAACTTAGTAAAATTTTGCAAAAATATAATAGGTAATAAAGCAAATTAATGAATTAATTCTTCAAATCAAGATGTGAGAGAGATGTTACTTCTTACATTTAAGTAAGTAATGTGAATATGCAGCAATAAGCAATGTTTGTTCCGGATTTAACATTAAGCTTATTTATTGCTAACTAAATGCTTTAAATTTTTTTATTTGTTAAAATAGCCAATTCTGTTTGAAATCGAATCCATAAACAGCCTATCGATTTTCATTCCCAATAACAAATTTACTGCTATTACGTGAATTTCCTAATTACCATTCACATTTAAGTTAAACTACGATATAGTAAAAATATCATCACTAAGGAATTGCAACATATGTACACACATACACTAATCGTTTACTAAATCACGGAAATTTTCGAAAAGTTGTTGCAATGTGAGAATGTTTCATATTTAATACTCGCGCATAACTCCCAACACACAATTTTTTATTTTGTTGTATGTTTACGTTGCATAAATAATACGCGCCCGTAAATTTGAATAGCTAAGTCTTTGTCGTCCCAGATTTGTGCGCGCCGCCGAATATATGAATATGCAAAATAAACAAAATCTGCGTTTATTATGATGTTGTCTATACGTCGTACGACGGTGCGGCGCGCGGGCGGTATAGTTGTAATTCGTTGATCTTACACACAAACATTTATCTAGGATTAGTGGCTTTATTAAATACTTAAACACACATAACGTACGATAATAACCCAGCAGCACAACGATGCATCTTTGTAATATGAATGGTGTGCTTTCACAAATGCATACTTATACATACATTTATATTTACAGGAAATTTATTATAAAAGTTTAATAAAAACTGTGACGACATTTTCACACCTATTCCGTTTTTAAGGTGGTTTTTCCAATAAATTTTGTTTTTTAAGCAAGATACTTCTAACATTTAATGTTTTTAAAATATTTTTTGTCCATTTAGGGGTTGTAACACTTTAGAAATTAAAATGTCTTAGTTATATAAACTTGCAATTGATTTTACATTTGCATTCCAAATGATTGCTAATTCAAAGTGTATCATTAATTAGAGTTAACACTACATATGTATTAATATTTATTTAAGTTTACAACATGCATTGCAAATATTATGATCAATTAATTATTAATCATTTATATAGATGCAAAACCAACAATTTGTGGCTTGCAACTATGCAGCAATAAGCGTTTCAACAATATTTTCTATTAAAAATGGTTAATTTATTAATTGAAATGAACAATAGAAGTTTAATTTAACTTGCCAAAACAGAACTCTTATTTTTCTATGATCTTTTTATATGTTTCTGTAATGTATTAATGAGATAAGCAAAACGCAATTAAAAATCATAATAGTTTGAGTAGGTGGTATAATTAATATAAAAAATGACTCAATCACAATAAACGTTTTTGTTTCATTAGTAATTTTTAGTTGGTTTTGATGATAATGTTTGACTAAAATAGTGATTGCATGAATGAACTGACTTGCTTTCCTCTTTTGCAAGACTGACTCCACCACGTAAAATTGTTGCTGTTGTAGCTTTAAAAAGCCTCAACTTGCCTGTTGTCAAACTTGCCACTTTGCTTCGCATCACGAAATTGTCTCTCCCAATCGAATTCAAATCGTGTTCGTCAAATTGCTTTACCGCGCGCGCTCCAATCGCATAGAGAAAAACGTTTTCGAAATTCTGTCCGATCATCATTTTCGTCTAAATCTATTCAAATTGATTGTACGACACGAAGCATTTAAGGCGCTTAGTGGCTGTTGCTGCTGCTCACAGCCTCTCTTTTTTCTATGTACGCACGCATTCAAACACACAAAAAGCGATTTAAGAGGATTTTTGTCGATCGCCGGTTTGCGCGCGTGGGCTTGTAATCACACATCGGAACGTTTAGAGTAAATCACATTCGGCCGGCCGCTAATTGCCGGCGGTCCGTTTGCTTTGTCACTCGACCAACGAACGATGCGCGCTGCTTTCATTTTCAGCGACGGTCAATTTGCCTGCGATGCCCGTCGGTGCATAATTCGATTCTAAACAATTTCGTTTCGTGTGATGTGAACGGCCAACGAGCGATGCCAAGAAAGCAAATCTACCATGCCAACCAAAGAGCACAATTGTGTTGGAGTTTTTTTTGTTTTGCATAAATTAATCGCGTTAGTATTTAGGTTCATTCAAATTCAGTCCAAAAAGTTACATTTTCAGTAGATATTATATAATTTGTATTTAAACAACACGCATTGGTCCTTCCAAAATATACATTTCCTTTCAATTTCAATGAAATTTGAATTCAGCTTTCACTTTCTGTGAATGCCTCTTATAAATAATTGAGTTTAGATGGTTGTTAGCTTCCAAACACAAATTTTAAACATTTACAAACTAGTTAAGGTTTAATAAGTAGTTAGTAAGACAAATTTGTTGTGCACCAAATCAACAAATTAGATTTGATTCCAATATTTTTGTTTTCCTTCTTTTTGAGAAGAACGTCAATAATATAAGAGTTTTTAATGTTTTTATGTTGTTTTAGGGAAATATTTCATCGTCCAGAATGAATATATCTCAGAAGTGCAGCTAGAGAGAGTAATTTTTACTACATTTACATTTTCACCCTGTATAGTTCAACTTTGCAGTCTCGTTGCGTTGGCCTCTACACTCCGGTTTCAACAGAAGTTTTACGGATAAGACTATTCTCACTTTCTGAACAACTGCAGGTTCATAAGCTAACTCACCTCTTTGCTGATCTAAGTTAGTTAGAGCTTCCAGTGAGGTTTAGTGATTTCGCAATTAAATCAGTTTGACATTACTTTTTTAGTTTGTTTTTAGTGAAATATTTCATCATGTAGAATGAATATATGTCTCAACCACAGCGAAAGAGAGCAATTCTATTACCTTTCAATTTCCACCCTGTATAGTGCAACTTTGCAGTTAAAGCTTCCAGTGAGGTCTAGTCATTTCGCAATTAAATCAGATTGACATTACTGTTTAAGTTTGTTTTTAGTGAAATATTTCATCATGTAGAATGAATATATGTCTCAAATACAGCGAAATAGAGCAATTCTATTACCTTTCAATTTCCACCCTGTATAGTGCAGCTTTGCAGTCACCTTCTTACGTTTTGGCAAAGTTTTCGGCAGCGCAACAACCAACAACAAACTCATTTCATATTTAAATTAAACCCATAAATTACACCATCCTGTTTTCATTTAACGAAAAACAAATCGCTGCCTTACTTTATTTTCTTATTTTATTAATCAATCATCGAATTTGGAATGATGATCAACAAGCAATAGCAACAAACGATGTGGGAGCGAGCGAGCGAGGAAGAAAAAACAGCACGCGCGGTCAAATGTTTAACGAAATTGATTAAATTAAATGCGGCGGAGAGAGAAAAAAACGCGGGCAATCGATCGCCTCTACTTAATCTTGTTTACATGTTGGTTATTTGTGTTGGACGCGCGCGCGCCTTTTTTTTAATTAACTCATTAATGAGGTGATGATAAATTTTCATTAGAGGAGGTTATGAAATCATCGCGCCACGAAAGAGACGAAAAAAATAAAAAACGTTAATAAACGCTCAACATGCTTAGCGTTTCAATTAAACGCATGGCGTGTTGAGCGATTCGACTTTCGCATCACCTTTTTGGGATGATTAATCAATGCTGCAGTTTTTTGCTAATTGCAAATTTTCATATCGCTTTGGCTATAATTTAAATTTTAATTAACAAAAATATATCATATATATTAGCGTGCAAGTATTTTGGCTCAAAGAGTGGCTTTCTTTTTCAAAATTATTACCGTTTCTAATATTTTTTCCATTTTAATTAACAAAAATATATCATACATATTAGCGTGCAAGTATTTTGGCTCAAAGTTTGACTTTTTTTTCAAAATTATTACCGTTTCTAATATTTTTTCCTCATTTTTTAGAATTCTGAAGCAGCTTTTAAAATAGATTATAGAAATATAGGTTACATACTTACTTTTATATTTGTTTCTTAATTATAAAACAATTTTAATCATTTTCTTACAGATTTTGAAACATGTTAAGTATTTTCATTATTTTTTTTAATTTGGTTAAAAAGTTTAATGATTATGCATTATGATGAGTCTTTGTAAACAATTAAAATACTAATAATTGATAAATACAAGTTTTAGTGTCTTTTTAATATGCTAAACATTTTTTTGTAGTAGTACCTATAGAAAAAACATAAATCATTTTTGGCAAAAACATTTTTTTAAACATTTTATGAAGCTTTTAAGCATTTTCTCATATTTAAAAAAAATTAATACATCTGTGTGAAAATAATTAATTTTAATAGATAATAAATCAAAAATATATTTTTCAAGAAACATACATAATTGTTTTTAACTATTTCTTAGACATTTTTATGTATTTTAGTGTTAAATTATGCTATGTAATAATATAGTATACTTAAAATAATTAAAAGTTATTAACTAACTTATTAACTTCTTGTACCTATTATTCTAGAAATAGAGTTCTTTTTGTAGTTTGCACATCAAATCAATGATTGATATTTAATAATCTGAATATACAAATTTGCATTGATAAATTGCAATAAATAATCGACTCTCTCGTCAATATTAATGAGCTAATATTTTAAACAATTTAACACAAAACGATGCACAAATATTGAAGAAACTGATCATGCTCGTTCGTTGGTATATTAATTGCATGTTGAATATTGAGAGCACGTCCAGCCACTTAAAAATTCAAATTGGATTAAAACGTTGCTTTTCCATTTAATGATGCTCTATCTCCGAATATAAATATATAGCGCTATATATACGATATTATTATTAATAATAAAAGCGAAACCGTTTTATACAGATGCATTTCGCGTGGGTTTTTCCTCTTCTTGATTAAACGAGATGATCCAATGCATAAACAACGCGCGCGTATAAATTAATCCGCGATCCAAGACAAAACAATAATACGCGAGCAGGTAAAATATATAGGGGAAGGTTGCCCAAGTCGTACCCCCTAACTTAAATTGCCTCTAATTTGAAGAATTAAATAGCAAACACAAGTTCGTTGGTCCTATATAAAACTATAATATATACTGCTTCTATTTACTGTGAAGAAGTGAAAAAATTCATATGCATTTCTTTGTAATTTCGATATTTCAAAATTTCTAAATTGGTACGACTTAGGAACCTATGCTCCTAAGTCGTACCGCAGCTTTCAATTGGAGAATCAAAGTAGTGAAGCATATTTTTCATTATATTCTGCTTACATAACACCTATGTGGATTCAACCTGTACAGTTACAGCATAAAATTTTGGTAATTAACGTCTAACAAAATTGTAATTCTTATAATGTAACTTATTAAATTTTAGACATTAAAGTACTGAAGATGAAGATGTAAATACAATATGCAAGCAATTT
>JARJDW010007487.1:0-20104 GCA_030264715.1 Adinopsis sp. GC000173 | reverse complement strand
GCTTTTGAAATTAAAAAAGCATTATATAACAAAATTCCAGTGATGAATGAACATTTAGATTTAAAGTGTTTAAAATTTTTGGATATTTTTATTTAATGTTTTCCTTTTCTATTTGTTTCTATAGTTTTTGTTTATGATCGAAATACATCAACTCCACTTTTTTAATTGATTTAATTACTATTTTTTGTAAACCAGTCAAGTGTTAATTTTTATAATATTATAACATTATGGTTCATCACGTGACTGCTCAAAACATCGTTAACTCTATAGAAAATATTATTGATAAAATGACAAATTTGTGCTCCAATAACGTTATAGATGTGCAGCAAACACAATGTCCATTTTTAATTCAACATTTGGAAAAAAAGGCAAAAAAATGCATTTTCTTCAAAACAAACTGATTGAAACTACCAGTGCTAAGCAATAAGAAAGGCATACTTAGAAAAGTATTAACAGCAGTTTTTGGAGCCAACGATAAAATATATAGCGACATTGAAACGTTAGACAAAAACCAAAAAAGTCTGATTCATACGGCATCCCAGCAAATAAAAATGATGATCAGTGCAATAACATCAATGAATGCAACACAAGCAAGAGTAACGAAACAACTAGAGCAATTTACAAGAAAATTGAACATTGTTATAGAAGAAATAAATTATATGGATAAATGGTTCGTAAAAACAGATTATTTACAAATTGCAATTCACATATTGAGCACAGAACTGTATTCAAGAAATTATAGAAAAATACGAAAATATAATGTATGTTTTCCCCGAATTCTACCGGCAAATAGAATTCACGATGTTACTGAAAATGCATCACAGAAATGACCGTCAAATTTACAAATACGGAATTCACCAATAGTAAGCACAAAACTCCGAGCAACAGAATAAGAAATACAAATTTACGGATTTTTCGTAATAACCAAAATACACGAATATGAATTCATGCAGCACAGATGATTGTAGCAACATTGCAGCAACATTGCAATGATTGCACTTTTGCAATATTGTTTTTGCAATGTTGCTGCAAAGTTGCTGCAATGGTGCGAATGTAATCAGAGTTTGGCAACTCCCCCAAATATTGCAGAATCATTGCATTGTAATGTTGCTGCAATGATGCGAATGCAATGCTGCTGGAATGATGCGAATGCAATACTGCTGCAATGATGGGAATGCAATCATAGTTAGGCAACTCCCTCAAAGATTGCAGGATCATTGCATTGCAATGTTGCTGCAATGATGCAAATGGTATGCTGCTGCAATGATGCGAATGCAATTTTAGTTAGGCAACTCCCCCAATATTGCAGGATATTTGCATTGCAATATTGCCGTTTTTATCTATGGGCCTTCGTTAGGGAGAAATTACCAAAAATAGTTGGGGTTGCGCAACTATCCCAAGGAGCATAATTGGTAATTTTTACGTAACCGCGACTCTAAAGTAGCACCTAAATGTTATAGTTACTGTACATAGGCACGAATTGGCGACGTAACTACTACGTAGTTTCCACCAAATAAATCAAAAATTAACAAATTTACAACAAAAAAAAACATATTTACAATTAAAAACCTCTTTATACACTACATTTTTGTATAATATTTATTGGTTTTTATTTGACCCTGTTCCCCCCTTTGATAATTTTTATATTAACGTCCTCTGAACGTCGCACTCTTAAAATGGCCACCTATAACTGCTCGTGACCAAACACTGTTTTGGGCAGATATACACCTACTTTTTCTAACGTTTGGCCCTGAGCTTTATTAACTGTTATCGAAAAAACTAATTTTATTGGAAATTGTTTTCGTCTAAGAATAAATAGCAGTTCTGTTGTGGTTAGTGCCAATTCTTTTCTGACTATGAAGTCTTTTTCCTGGATAGCAGTACCCGCCAAAACTTCTGCTATTACTAAATTCGGTTTTAGAAATTTTACTGCTAACCGCGTTCCATTGCATAAGCCACGTTTTGTGTTTAAATTTCTTAAGAGGATCACAATACTGCCAATCTTTAAATCCAACTTATGAGGAGGTATTCCATTTGGACCGAGACTATGCAGGTATTCAGTTGGATAATTTTTTCTATCAAATTCTTCGCAATTTTCGATGGTATCGATTTTAAAATAAAAACCCAATTCGTTTTCTATGATTTCAAAGATTTGACAATTAATTTCATCTACATCTGATTTTTTTGGACAAAGTATTGCTTTTTTGTAATGCTGTGCAATATTGTTGCCATCTAAACTATTACCAAAAATTTTCTGAATTAACGAACTCTGACAAAGAGGATTCTCAGGAATTTTGATAGAATTTTCAGGTAAATCTTCCTCATTTTCAATATTTTTCCCATCTCTAAGATTTAAAAGCCATTGACTAAAATTTGGATCGATGGATCGAATATTTATGTTTAACTTTAATAGAAGGGTATAATCTACTGTTTTCAAATGTTGAAAAGAAGTTGCTCCTGGAACATGTAGCAATAGGAGGCCCAACAAAATTTTTCTATATCTACACTTAAACTAACCGAGTACATACGGCCGATCACTTTGTCCCCGCTTTTTTGTCTCGTTTTCCACCTCCGATTTCTATTATCAAATATATAATATTTAGGTATGACACTATACAACAAATTTCGGGCATTTACATCTTCCGTATTTAATTTAAACCAAGAAGTTAAATTAGTATTACGGGTCGCTTCTCTCTCTGCTACAGCCTGCATATTCCCTGTTGTGAAGTAAACATTTTGTTCATTTCGAAGATGCACTGAAGTTGAATTATTGTATGTGATCATGCATTTTGAATCCAGAAAGTCTCCAAGCTGCTTCAGGGGCACAAACATATCTAGAATCGATGAAAGTTTGTAGTTCGTTATGGTTTAAAGTGTTTCTTTCTTTAATTGCTACATTAGCACAATCATGATCCTTATAAACGTTTTTTAATGTCCGAATGTGTTCACTGTCAATAAAAATATCGTATACTTTTAAGTATAATATTTACCGTTTAATAAATATAAATAATGGAAATTGGTACCGTTTTGTTAGATGGCAAGCTAATTTCAATAAACTTATGTGAAATGGTAATGGCGTACTGATTAAGATTGATTAAGTACGGTAAGAAAATATTTGCGATGAAAAATTACAATTTAATATGTGAGCTTAGTGTCAGATTTACAATTGTTTAATAAGCATCGTCAAATTTCAAGAATTTTAGAAATTTTATTTTGTTTTTTCACATAAGGCTTTTTAAACATTTAATTTTAGATAGATTTTTTTTTGCGAGGGGAAAATCTTAACGATTTTCTTCCGAATTTTCTTTGATTTTCATCAAAGTCGCTCAAAAAAACGAAGTTTTTAGTGTACTTGAAAATGTTTTTATTTCAAATTGGTGTATACCCCATTGCTAACAGCATTAGCAAATAATTGTCAAACCAAATTGGAAACCAACCTTTTTTTTTATATTTGACTCTTTACTGTCAATTTGACAATTAATTGTTACTATGATCTAACCTCAACACTATTAGACATGCGATCATATATTTAGTGACTTTTGGTTGCCATTGTTCTTTGATTTGATTTGCTGTTAATTAGCTAATCAGATGACTCGCAGGCACGGAGCAGCAACATTACGTTTTATTATACCGGGTGTTTTTTTTAACGTGAGACATTGAAATATTTTGAAAAATATGAACTTTACAAAAAAATGTTTCTTATAAAAATTAAATCATGCCAGGGGACAAATACATTAGTGTAAAAAATATACCCCCGCACCCCTCTTTGTGGGTGGGGCGGGTGGTAACTTTTAAACTAAAATAGGAAGCCCCCCTTTATTTGCAGATTCCGATTCTTTGGCTAAAAGTACGTAGGATTCAACTAAAAAATTTTGATTTGTGATAGATGGCGCTATAATCGACAAATTCAATTTTTTCAATTTTTTTTACTAAAAATACAAAATATCACTTTTTCATTGAAAAAAAATGATATTGCTTGATAGTACGGTAAAACGTAGCACGTGACGGAGCCCTATCTGGAAAACGTTGAGCGTGAAGAATTAGAGCATTATAATACTCCTGCCAGCTTTTCCATAAACCATAAACATAAACATTTTTATCAACCAATATCATTTTTTTTCAATGAAAAAGTGATATTTTGTATTTTTAGTAAAAAAAATTGAAAAAATTGAATTTGTCGATTATAGCGCCATCTATCACAAATTAAAAATTTTTTAGTTGAATCGTACGTATTTTTAGCCAAAGAATCGGAATCTGCAAAAAAAGGGGGGCTTCCTATTTTAGTTTAAAAGTTACCCCCCGCCCCACCCACAAAGAGGGGTGCGGGGTATATTTTTTTACACTAATGTATTTGTCCCCTGGCATGATTTAATTTTTATAAGAAATGTTTTTTTGTAAAATTCATATTTTTCAAGATATTTCAATGTCTCACGTTAAAAAAAACACCCGGTATAATTTTTGCATTAATGTAAGTAATTTAATAAATTTAAAATATTAGTCAGGTAATTAATATATTTTTATATTGTTAGGCTATAAATAGCAGAAAACATTGGAACAATATGGGAAAGGATGACAAATGGTCGTTTCTTGATCTACTTTTGATTGGTCAGCAGAACGGCAACGGTTTTACTGATAAAGATATCATTGATGAGGTCACTTCAATTGTACTTGCGGTAAGTTGCTATTATTATTAACAACTACTACTTAATTGATATTTAGGAACGAGATACAAAAGCAACAGCACTCGGATATATATTCTATTGTTTAGCAAAGTTTCCCGATATAAAAGTAATGATTAAAATATTTACTTTATTAAACGATACTCTAGTTAATTTTGTTTAAGGAGCACGTGTACGATGAAATTAATAATTTATTTGGAGACACTGAAAAATTGACTTTGAAAGGAATACAAAGCGCTGAGTATTTAGACATGTTTATCAAGGAAGTGCTAAGAATGTATACTCCTGTGCCATTTCTAACAAGAAAATTGGCAACTGATATTAAAATTAGTAATGATTAATTGGAATGAATTATCTGTTCATTAATTAAATAAGTAACACTTTAGAGGATTATGTCTTGCCGAAGGGTTGCACAGTATAAATGTACATTCACGTGATGCACAACGATCCAAACATTTATGAAATTCCAAATGAATGCAAGCCGGAACGTTTTAGTTTTGAAAATTGTAAAGCAAGACACTCATATGCCCATATGCCACTTAATCTTGGACCTAGAAGCTGTATTGGTAAAAAATTTGCGACGATTGAAGTGAATGTGACCCTGATCAAACTATTAAAGAAATATAAAGTCAGGTTCGGCGAAGAAATTAAGACGTTTATACCAAAATTCACTATATTTCCAACAAATGGCATTAATATTCGTTTAGAGAAGCGTTGAAAAGTTTATTAGGGTGTTAGAGTTTGTTTGCCTTTTTGGTGGTTTTGTATTCAACATGTATTTTAATAAACATAAAATATTTGATTATATTTCGTGTAAGAATCTAATTTTGTCAATTAATAATTTTTTTACATTATGTTAATTTACTTTTAGACAACTACAGACACATACGACGATTACAAAATCTTTGCAGCTTCAGTATTATGAAGTAATTGTATAATTCTTGAATTTCAGCTATGTGATCAGTTTGGTTCTCAAACAAAATATTTCTGATTAGCAACTTGTATCTCAAAAAATTCTTACGTTGTATTAAGCCAAAGTGTAATAAATGCATACTTTTATTAGATATTGCTCTGATCACATACCTGATTTGCAACAAAAATATGCGAATTATTCATTATCTAAGATATTACGCGTCGCCGGTTTTAATTTTACACAGATTGATGAAATTTCATTATTAAGTGATCCTTTTTTTCCGTGCCGCTAATAGAATGTTGTTGGGATACTTGTGGTAAAATTGGGTATGGAAGTAAATTTTCTAGTTAGGAAAGTTTTCCACCTTAAACTTTGCATGTTTACCTACGTAGAAATATTGATGTTTTCGATTTGTTGTAAAATTATAATTACCCTACAAATACTCGCCAATTTACAAACGTAGTTAAATAATCAATCGGGCATAAATCTATAATGCGGAACAACGAATTCAAATATTTATCTTGTGCCATTTGAATTATTATCTGAACGATGAGATATTCATCATTTATGAATGCGTAAACAAATTACCAATAAAATAAGTTCATAGTTGATGCATGTGGTAGATTTTCGTGGAAATGTTTTTTTTTGTGAAAACGTTTAATCAAAGTGTAGTATGCATTACACTTGAGCTTTTATTCGGCTGCAATCACTTCGAAATTGATTTTGAATGATCGCTCATCTACCTACCAATATATTTATTGCAAAAATTGAATTTCGTCGACGAAAAATTGTGTGGAAATTTCTAATGATGTTAAACTAGGGAACGATCCCCAATATAACCAATCCATACGCTCAACAACCCAGAAAAATGTCTTATTTTAAAAGCGAAAATTGTTTGATGAAGGTGAAAAACTTTGAAATGAAATTGAATAAAGCGTGTAGGAGATCGATTTGAAAATAAGCAACGCAATGATTGATAGAGATGTATATAGAGAGATTTTATTGCATATCGTTCCGTTTTTTTGGTTGTTTGCATTATTCTTTCATTTTCTAAATAGATGGCATTTATTTACAAGTTTTACATCTATCTCTTTCAGGAAGTATAAAACATTAAATCTTTTACAAAGGATTTGCTTTAACAAAGAAACATTTTACATAAATTTTCTTTTTTATATAAAAACAAGATTTTTTTATTATACATATTCATTTACCACCTTTTATACTCATCTACACAGGAACAAAATAGCGAATTTATTTAGAAAAAATAGAATGAAAAACACTTTAAAAAGTAGTAAATCATATTCATGACTATATAATTGTATGTATATCTATATGGATACGGTTTTTTAAATTTTATTTACAATAATATATCTTTTTTATCATATATTTATTTGCACATGGGTAACATTAAACATTTTATGTTGAGATGGATATGTATATAGTTTGATTTGGGCTAACGTTTGAAAAAATAAATAATTTACTAACATTATCATAAAAACCCTGTTCCTTTATGCGTTTTTTTACAACTTTGGAAGTTATTATACATTTATTTGACTACAACATATTAAATAAATATGGTCTATCACAGTTAAAATAATATATATTTATTGGGTCCGCATCAAGCTTTTATTTTTTTAATAAAACTAATCAACACATATGAATAAAAAATATTGTTGGTGATTTATGTACAACAGTTATTTTAAGCATAATTTTGGATGTTAATAAATACGATAATAATAAAAGATTGATGCTGCTATAAAATGACAAACGATTAAAGCATTTCATTTTTTTGAGCAAAACAGGCAGGTTATAATAAATTAAACAATTTATATGTATTATAGTGCCATTTTTTTCATAGGCATATAAATAATATTTCATTTAATTCTAACAACAATTTATATACAATCATATATGATAATGTATTGTATATACGTGTAACATTGCGCTTATTAATTAGCCGCCCACAAATAAATTAATTAAATTGATGAGTTACATGTATATACAGAAAAAATGAACAAAACAGTTTGTTTTTTGGATTTACTTTTATTCTAATTAATTAAATGCCTGTTTTTTTAAATTCAAATGTTCGTTTTTTTGGCGGAAAAGAAATTAAATTAAATGTGTTTTAGTGTGTGATTCTGCTAATCCGGTAACGGAAATATAATTTCTATCTCTAGATGGAGCATTTGAATCCATTTTATTAATGAGATTTGCATATGCATTGACAGCACACTGAGAACATTTTACGTTTATTTTTATATATGTTTTTTCTGCTTGGTATCTAGAAAACATGGTTTTACATTAAAATTACGTTTAGCACAGCCTTGATATTTTAAAATGTATCGCTTTTATAACATTACACACGTGACTAGGATGTTGATTCAATTTCGTTTTTAATTAGTGAAATGCAGACTAGTATAAAATTAAAAAAACTACTACATATGTGTAGTTTTATTCCCATAGTATTAATTTAATTAAAAAGTTTATATAATATTTGTGTTGCTTAAAAACATAATTTAAGTCGTTTTCCATGAAGCATTTTGATTGTATTTATGATTAGGGAATTCGATATGATGAAGAGTTTCATTAGAAATTACGAAATAAATAATCTGTATTCTATTCAAACATAAGAATCAATTGAGCTGTATTAAATTTAATTAAATAATGTTTTAACTTTATAAATAATTTTATGCAATTGCTCATGGAATTTCTTATTTAATAATTTTATAGATTCTTTTTGTAAAAATTAGAGCAACTTTTAATAAATAATTTTCTTTCTAAAACTATTATAAAAGTAACGTCATTCTATAATTACGCATAAATAAACTATTTAGAAGAATAATATACCAAATTAGTAATAGTTACTCATGTAATAAATAAATAAAGTAATAAATAGTCTTATATCGCTTGAAGAGCATAATTTGTTAAAACGAACAAAGGGATTTTTACAAAATTATATAAATAGTCATTTTTTTCTATTTAAAATTCTGGTTAAATACAAATATTTTTACTCCATTTCAACATATGTAATGTCAACTTTTACATGATGTTTTGTCGTAATGAAATATTTGCTTTTCTATCACGAATGATGTAAAGAAATCATTTTCATAACTTCGTTATGTAATGAATAACCAGTCCAAACTAAACAACACGCTGTTACAATCTATTCGTAGTTATTTCATTAAAAGCTTAGTGTCAATGAAAATTTTTGACATCAACATATTTATAAATTAAAATGAATACAATAATATTTGTATTTAACTAAAATTTTGTGAAGAAAAGTTTGACTCGCATATTTATTAGAATTCACTTCGTTTATTTTAATTAGTCATGGTCATCGAATAATATTAGACTTCTTTATAATGAAATGTTAGCTTTTTGTTAATAATGATACAAAAAAAATAACGAAGTGATGCAATAAAATATCAAAAAGACACCAAATATTAGTTGAGTAACTGCCAGATTTGCCAATACCGCTAAAATAAAGAACTAGATACGGTGAAACATTAATAAACTTAAATTATTGGTTTTAATTTTTACATAATTTTGTATTTTTATGTAATTAATTAGGAAAAAATTACCAAATTTTACTAATACTGTTAAAATAAAGAACTAGATACGATAAATCATTAAAAACCTTATTGGTTTCAATCTTTGCATAATTTAGTATTTTTCATGTAATCAATTAGAAAAAAAATAAATTTTGCTTGCGTATTGTAATGTAGGACTTACATTTTGTAAAATTTCAATATCTAATGCAAACTTAAAATTCTCATTATGCTGCAGGTAATTTTTTTGTTAGGGAAACTATATTAAATTTACTCTTATATAACCTACATATTGAAAGTTTAAATACGGCTACGCCTGAAGTATGTTAAAATATTGTATTATGTATCAAAATTGTGATTTTATATAGAAAATTAAAATTAATTAGAGTTTTTAATAACGAAAGCTGGCTGTTGTGTCTAGACTGTGCAGTAGCAAAGCGCCAATTAATTATTATATGAAAAGACGTAATAAAAATTATATAGAAATTTGATCGATAAACAAAATTTCGCAGGGCGTCAATATTAATGAAGCGCTTTGATGTTGTTGATGTTGCATCGTTATTAAAATGTTTATCCGTATATATGAAAACCGTAACGCGTGTTTGTAAGTTATAAAGGCGATGCAACTCTATATTATACATCAAAATGCAAATGCATTTGTTAGCAACTAAACCATTGTATCTCTTATATCACAGTCTTGTCAAATAGCACTGACATCCTCAAGCATATCCTTTTCCGCTGAATTTACTCTCGTTTGTCGCACCGAATCTGTACTTAAGTGTTCGCTTGAGAACTCTCCAAACGAACCGTTCCGTCGTGCATTTACAATCACCGTTTTCGTACCATAATCGGTGATAAATTTGTCATTGGTGTTTAGCGAGACCGATTGGTAGCCGCATTTACACCAATCTGGGTAATGTGTGGTAAGTATCCGCTTAAACGCCTCACGAAATTCCGTATTGAATATCGAGTAGATGATCGGATTAAAAGCGGAATTCGAGTAGCCGAGCCAAGTCAGTATCTTGAAGGTGATGTCGGGGATGCAGGTCTTGCAGAACGCAGCGACAATGTTTATGCAAAAGAACGGCACCCAGCAGATGAGAAATACACCCATTATGATGCCGACGGTGACCGCCGCCTTATGATCGCTGACGTGGTACGGCGAGCTGTGATGGTTGTGCAGATGGATGTGCAACGCTTTGTTTTTCTGTTTGATGCTCTTCTTTTTCGTATTGGTGCCTTCAGGAAGATCGATTGGTCGGGTGATTGCTCGAATATTCTTGACATGCTTCTGAGCGTAGCAATATAATCTACAGTAGATGCCTAACAAACAAACAAATAAAGTTTGCATATATTGAGAAGAAACAAAGCAGCTATACAACAATTTTAAATCATCTTAAATATTTTGCAAACTAACTACTTTACATACTACTAATTTCCCGGTTTTTCTTTAATTTCAACATTCCGCTTTAAATGTTTTAAATCATTCGAAAATGTATGTTTTGTTCTAATATGTTTTTTCCTCCAGTTAAGATATCATCAAATGAAATCATTTATGACATGTCTTTCTTTTTGTTCCGAATTAAGATTAATTACTAGATATGTAATGTTTGATTTCTTCAACACTACATCACAAATATTTATTGTCATATAAACCAGCGTATTTATTTTACGTATAAACAATCTCTTATAGTTTTGCTTCTAATTAAATCTATGTATTTTTTGCTTCATATTATCAAAAGAGAACATTTATGTCATCTCTTTACTTTTGTTTCGAATCAAGATTAATTAATATACGTATATAATGCATGACTTTTTCACCACTTCATCGCAAATAATAATTATAATTTAAAGGACAATAGCATAATTATTTTTTACATACAAAACGCTTCTTGCATTTTTAATTAACTGTACAAATTTGTTTATTTTTAAGATACAATGCAGGAAAGCATCCCCAATTTAAAACTAGTACCAGTTAAGCAATTAAAAGAATTCCTAGAAGATGGCATCGTTTCTAGAACAACAACGCTGCAAACAATCCTTATTTGTATTAAATTGTGCCACTCTCGGCTTGAACTTTTAATGAAAAAAGTCACAAAGCAGCGGGAGAATGCAATGCTTGTTTACCGGAAAAGTGGCGTTATTATAAAATTAAAGCATGAATGCAGGAAAAAATGTTTCAGTCTGATAAATTACATTATGTGCAAAATTGTGGAAATGATAAATGTTGTTTGCATTTTAAATAAATGATATAACTTTCACGCATTATGAATTAATATATTATTTACATATGGAAACGTGCGCTGAATAGCATTTGATACTATTTTTAGGAACCATAATATCTAGAGAAAATATCGTATCCGTGATATAGACTTTGCGGTTTTCTTTTCTCCCTGAAAACAAGCATTGTGTAAATATTCGTTAATCCCAACGCGGCATACAGTTGATCAAAATTCATATCGAAAGGATTTGCTTTAGCGCATACTCTTGAAAAATTTTTTGCCAGATGGTTAATGCAGCAAACGAAGGCCGGCAATTTAAAGTATCTAACATCATTTTTCGTAAAACTTAAATTTTCGTAAAAATTTCAAATTACTTATAGTTCTTGTAACATTTTTTTAAAGAAAATTATATAATAAGATGTAGTAAAAGTAATCCATTATTTTTCGAATAGATGCGTTTAGTCGTCTGTATCTCGTTTTTCAACAATGTTATCAGTGTAAGCTTCGTAGCCTTAAAAAGATTATAGTTCGTACTAAATAGTATAATATGCCATATTTTACAGTTTTTCTTAAATAAAGGTGAAAACGCAAGGCAGACGGCTGTGAATTCAAACAGTATTTATGGTTGGGATACAAGCAATCATGTGCAATTTCGGTTTAGTCCATTCCATTCCAGTAGTTTTGATGTCAAAGTTGTACAATGCTCTGGTAGACAAAATGTCAAAAATGTCATTAAAATAATGGAAATTGTCAGGTCCAACCATCGTGTAGCTATTGTTTTGATAGCCTAAGAGCTAAATATTACACAAAAACCGTTCGGAACTACTTAAAAAGAGTGGATACAAAAAAAAACGCAAAAAACTAAAATCTTAAATAGTAAGGTGATTTTGTTAAGCATTTAGAAATCTTATCATGTTGCAACTTATTCTAAATAAGACCAAATTAAATATAGTAGCATGAATCGACATCATCCCCATGGCCGTGACATTTACGGTTTTCTTCTTTCGCAGAAAACACAGCAAAGTGTAAATTGTTTTAACGTCAGTGCGCATTACACGCGCGCGAAAAATGCGCTATATAATCTCGATACGTCATGTGTGTGCAAGATCAAATTAGAAATGTTTTAACTATTAAAAGGTGGGATAAAGTAACATTCGATGTTTTGTTGCAGATTAACGCGCCTCATAATTAATTCAAAACTATTTACTGTGCAAACAGACTAAATATAAATCCAGATGATGTGTCCAACGTCACGCCGATCGATAATTACGAATGTATGCCATATATGTATATACAAATAGGATTTGTGTTGGAAAAGTGTGTGGCATGGAACGATTTAGTTTTTAAGTGCTTTTTATGTATTCAATATTTTATTAGAGATTGAGCGTTGGGTTGCGTAAATGATTTTATTATTTCACGGAATCTTTTGCATATTTGAGGTTTAGATTAACCACTAAAAGCATATTCTTACTAGCTGTAATTGCCGGAATAAACATTTGTTTGTGCAATTAACATAACTATGTTTTTCGAATTACATTGTAAGTATACAAGATCATTATTAAACAAGTCGGAAGTTACCCCAATATTTCGCCGAGAAACTTTAAACGCAAACATTTGAAATATAATTGGGTTTCGGTTATCTTTCGTTATCTCTGCATAATTGTACGATAAATGTCGCTAACAATTATCTAAGGATGGCGTAAAAAAGCAAATTTATATCGTCATGCTAATTTTCTACAAATAAATAAAATGCAATTAGATATAATGAATTAATTCAATTTAAGGTGGCATTTCCTGGGAAATCTAGTTCAAATCAAAGCAAATATCTCTGCAACCGTATTATAAATCGTTTTCTTGTTTCGTTAATCAATAAATAAGAGCAATATAATTCAAGGATAGTTTGAACAAAGCTATTTTGTGCAATTTTTGAGAAAACTAAGCAACCAATCTTTATTTGCTTAAGAGGAAATTATTCCTTGTCAAAAACACTAGTGCACGAGATAAATTTCTTACCCAAAGGAAGAATCTATATTGTTTGAGTTGAAAATTAAAAAAAAACAGTTTTCAATAATAACAAATTATATTAGTGTACTACTTTTTATTACTAAAAAATCAAAAATCGCTGTTTTAAGTCAATATCATATGTTTTAGTTTCTGATAAAATTACGTTAAAAACTCAAAATATTTTAGTTTTGTCAGCTTTATTGAATAGTACCTGAAACTATACGTGACAATCTCGCAATATCATTAATTTGCATAACTAATTTATTTACGGATTAGATTAAACAATGAATAAATCAGCAATAATATTTTAAAGATATTTGTTTTCTAAATGTAAATGATTTTAACTATTTTTTTATATAAAAAACATTTTCCATGCGACATAAAACATTTCTATTTATTGGTTAGTGCGCATTATACCCATCACTTTAATAAATTAAAAAAATACATTAATTTTATCATTTTTTAAATTAATTCAATTAGTGAAAAAGATTTTTGTAGTATATTTTCTCGTTAATGTAAAACATGTGTGTAATGACTTCGCAATCGCATCATGAAATTAAAATGTAGGTAAATTAAACTAATTATACGCAATTCTCAAGCTCTGGTACAATATAACATATATTAATTAATATTTACCTTGCATTACATATATTTAATTAATCAAACCAATGTTTGTAGTCAAATTCAATTAATCTAATAGATGTTATAAATTAGCTATGTTATCTATTAAATTAATTAATAATGTCGCATTCATAAGGGAATGGTAGGGTGACTGGAGTAAATTTGCAATTGAATTGATGATTTAATAAATTTTTTTTAAAAAACTTTATTAGAATAATACCCATTTATTCGAAATAACAAATGATTCAAAGTCTTGTGTTTGGTAGGTAGGTATTGTTATTTATAAATAAACCATTGACCGAAAATTTAGGTTAATGAATGTTTTTGTTGTCGATAAATTTTCATGGATATACATCCAAAAGAAGAAGCTAAGCTCAGTGAAGCAAAAAGAGTTATTATTAAAATAATGTTTTAGCAAAAGTTTGACAAACTGTTTACGAAGAAATGTGTATGTTTTAGATATATTTCTTGGATAATGATATAAATAAGAAAAGTTAATCTGAAACAAAGATTAACACAACATTTTTGTGTGACAGGATTTTAAATATCAGTGTAAGTTGATTGTAAGTTAATTGTAAGTATTAGTAAGTAAATTTAAAAATAATTGTTTAGAATTTAAAATATGTTGATTTGAAGTTAACAGTTTTGTTTTGTTAATATTTATCTTACGTCTTATTTGTGTGCAATGTTAGAAAAACTGAAGTTGTATTAGTGAATCTAATTACGTGGGTTAAAATAATTCGGCTTGGGTACACCCAAAATACAAACATAGAAAGATCCCAACCGCAAACATTACATTTTATATTTTGACTAATCAATTAATACGTCTTGATGAAAAATGCTTGTTCCAAATGTTAATAATTTAAAAATATGCTGTTTTATAACTAAAATATTGTTTACTTTTGTTAATGATTATCTTACATCTTATTTGTGTTCTATGTTAGAAAAACTAAAGTCATATTAGGGAATTTAATTACGTAGGTTAAAATAATTCGACTTGGGTACTTCCCAAAATACAAACATAGAAAGATCCCAACTGTTAAAATTACATTTCACAAAACAAAATTAATATTCCTAGTAATTTACTCTTGCTATGACAAGGAAAAACTATGTTTGTTTTATTAATTTAAATGTTGCTTCCAGGGTACTTTGGTTCATTAGCAAAAATAAATTTGCTTAAATAGTGAAAATATTGTGAGTGTGTTGCAATATTTATAAATTGTTTGAGTGTTTTTAAGTTGCAATAATATGGAGCATAATTATTTTATTTTAAAAAGAAATAGATTAAATTAAAACAGCTAATTGGAAATATGCTATTTAACCATTTAAAGTGTTTGGATTATTTTGTCCTTTAGTGTAAAAATTTATTTATATAACACCACGGTTTTTATAATGTAAACCCCTTGTGCATCATACCTTAAAATAGAGTACTTGACTGATATCACATGTTGAAGATACGTAGGTAACTCAAAACAATTCGAGATATCATGAAACATTAATTTTAATGCTTGTAGCGTAATTTGTCAATAATTCCTGTTAAGATATTCAGTTGCTATTATTATTGAGGTAAATTAATTAATTATTTATCAAAAAAGTGTAATTACTTAAAATATTAGGAGCTGCTTAAAATGTTGTTTTAAAATAGCTTGGCTTATATGCTTTTTCAACAAATATACATTATGCTAATAGCCAGCTTGTATTAGAGATTAAGTTGTGAACAAAGAACAATAGTCAAATAGACAATAGTACTTTACTCTATTGTCTTTTTTTAGTGTATAACTGAAATTTTGTCTTGGTCCTTTATATCAATTGATCCGCGTAACTTTTAAACCTCTCAATTCCAAATTATTATTTGACTTGAAAATCAATAAACAAAAATTATATTCTTATTTATTATTCACAGTAAAAATATGTGGTTTGTTAATAATAATTGGGAAAGAGAAAAACACTGAAAAACGCGGATTATGAAGGAAATTCGTAGAGTTGAGATAAACCCAAAGTCTTGTAAAGCAAGATTTTGCTGAATTTATAATATATGTAATTAATAAATTCAGAAACTAAAAAATGATACCAAATGTAATAACTGGAACAAAAACGTTTAGCATAATTTACATGGAAGTTTATAAAAATCAATACATCATTTGTATTATTTATTATTATATTTATATATGGAATGTTTTATTTAACTAGAGATATATTTTAGTGCAAACGTGTAATATTTTCGTACGTTTTGCTGCGGTAATACTTACCAAGCATGACAATGCAGGGTACATAAAATGATATACAGCTCGAGACGACAGCGTAAGTGGGTGTAAGATCTAAAGCGCAAGTAGGATAGTTTTGTCCGCCAGCATAATAGACGATCGGTTGCGGTGGTCGGTGTAATCCTAATGAAATCGGTACGAATGATATTAATGCAGCCAGAAGCCATATGGTCGCTATTGTACCAACTGCAACCCGTCTTGTAACCCACCGTCCATATCTGCAACATGTAAAGAGTATTGTATCGCTCATACACATAGCAAAAAAAGGCAACGTATATATACAATAGATATTGCGCGCTCATGCATTTTTATTCGTCGGGGCGCCGGTTGCGCGCTAGAGAAAATTGAAAGCCATCTCATTTACGATTCACTAGGATTTTAATTAGCTAGTTCGCTAATTAAATCTGCTTAAATAAATAATTCGGCATTATCGTTTCGAAGGATCAAATTCGCTTTAACGTATATATGTTGTAAATTTAGTTGCGCACGCTATAAATAAGAAATTTACTAAATTGGTTAATTCCAATTTGAAATTAATGCTCTGTGTCAGATGGGATGCATCTCTACAATTTCATGATATGAAGATTTAGTTGCTGCATTCAATTTCAAGCACTCCATTGTAACTCGAGAACTTATTGTTGAACTATTTGAGTTCCTCCTTTTTTTATATCATCTATACCAAAAGAAAATCAATTGCAGCATGTAAGTTGTTCAGAACTTTAAGTGTTTTAGCTAAAAATTATTTCCTGAATAAATTTTATTAGAGCTCATCATTTTGGCAACAAAAAAATTTAGTTTAAATCACTGATAATATAAATTGTTTTCTTGACTAGTTAATCGATGAACAAAAATGTTATAGAATTTAATGTAATATTGAGCTTATTAATTATATTTTTTGGTACCAATAAAAAAGAAAGACAAAACTGAACTACTTTGTACAATTTTTAAGAAAACCAAGCAATCAATTTTTATTTGCTTAAGAGAAAATTATTAGCTAAATTTCATACTCATAGGAGTTCCTCCTTTTTTTATATCTTCTATACGAAAAGATATCAATTGCATGTAAATTGTTCAGAACTTTAAGTGTTCCACTTGCTAAAAATTATTTCGTTGCATAAATTTTACGAGAGCTCATCATTTTGGCGACGAAAAAATTTATGTCCTACCAGCCCGCAATAATTTTCGCTAAAGTTTTATTGTTTTCTATTATACGATTTATCTCATTTTTNTTCAATATATGTTACGTTATTGGTGTATGAAAAGTTTTTTATATGCCCTGTCGAGAGAGAATATATTGTATATATATGTACGTCGGCATCGCGCGCTGAATCTTTCCCCCATTTAAATTCAATAAAATATTGATGTTTGTAATAGAAAAAATGCGTTCTGATTTCGCAGCAATGTTATTTTATGAAAATCATGTCTAGCGCGTTTGCACACAGACATGAAAACCTACTTGCGATTTATTAAGCCGCAGAGAGCGTTGCAAAAATATAGTATATGGAAGGTATACCTATTTGTCGGTCTCGGGCGAATCGTTTAAAAATCAAATTGATTTATAATTAAAGAGCATATGGCGAGGAATTAATGTGTGAGGATAATTAAAGTGCATTTACAGCATTTCAATTTTCAGTGAAATTCATTGAGGAATAGTAAAAAAACCACTAAAATTCAGTGAAATTCATTGAAAAATAGTGATAAAACACTAAAATTCAGTGAAATTCATCAAAAAAGAGTAAAAAATCACTTAAATTTAGTGAAATGCAATGAAAAAGAGTCAAAAACACTAAAATTTACTGGAATTCATTAAAAAATAGTGAAAAAACACTACAATTCATTAAAAATGAGTAAAAAAACACAAAAATTCTTTAAAGTTTATTGAAAAAGAGTTAAAAAACACTAATTTTCTCTAACCTAGTTCTGATTATCAAATTTAGTTCAAACATTACCAATTTGTTTATTAACGCAAGACTTGGCGATGTAAAAATTATGCCAGTTTGCAGTTTCGAGCGAATAGCTTAAAAATCCATTTGATGTATAATTGGCGAACATGTGGTGAGGCATCAACTATGTGCGACACGAAAATTAAGCGCACTTAGATAATAGTTTTAATGCTAAAGTTTTATTATCATCAATACAATTTGGATTAGAAGCTCGTTGTTGAATATGGTGGTGTACAGTTTCATATAGTTAAATCGTGTTACAAGAGTTTAAGTGTTACGTATTATTCTATCATTTAAGATTCCCAGCAGAAGCTTATCCATCAAACTATAATTAGCGAATTAAACTTTATCAAATTAAATGCAATTATAGTATTAATTAACAAATGTAAAATGCTACAATTAAATTAGAAATTATTATTAAATCAGTAATTAGTACTAATACTAATCACAGCAAGTTTTGAAGTCGTAATTGTGGCTATTAAAGTCAGAAAAAATTAGTTTAATACATTTAGGATCCAATATTTATGATGCAGATATAAAATTTGCAATTCCTGGTAAAATACTACACTAAAGCTATATTCTTATTCAAACGCTAAAAGCAGTTAGAGGTGAAATTGCATAAAAAACTTATCATTTAATTGATTTTAGTGTATTTCAAGAATATTCTTGTATATTTCACAAAACATAGGTATATAGAGTCTACTTCCGATAAGAAGTGGACCATTAACCACAAATCATTATCAGTTTAACACACATTTGAACATATGTTTGAGCGAATCGCAACCTCTTTTCATTCTTTTTTCGTAACCTGAGTATGTTTTTTTGTTTTATGTAGTTTTGGAACAAAAAGTACCTAGCCGTGTTTAATCAAACACAATTAACAAAAAATTCAAGTGAAAACTATGTCTGTAATTAAAATTTGGAATGATAACTAGTAGATACAGTAGAACAAATTAGTGGTAGCCAATTTAAATATATTTTTAGATTGTGTCGCTGAATATTTAAATTGCTCAACTAATTTAAACCAGTAGTTTTAAATTTTGTTTGTTCCACAACTATCTATGTATACTTACGAATGCGTATGCGTATGAAGGAGCCGGGATTTTCAATTTCTTTACAAAATTATTATTACTGTTAGGTGTAATTAAAATTTGACTTCTTCAGAGTTTGTAAATTTTTCCTCCTTAAACACATAACTACTGAAATATTTTACAAAATTGCTTTAATTATCCAAGAGTTATTTTAAAAAAGCAATATTATTTTCGTCCAATAATGACATAACGCTTTTACATAAGATTATTATCTAAGTGTGCATCGTTTAATAAAATTTTATAAAATATCTACTTGCAGCAACGCAGCCTCATCTTATAAAACGCAATTATTGTAATGATCTAGCTAGTTAATATCAGCTAGCATTCTAATCAGTTGCATGCAATATGAGGAGGACAAGGCGACACTTTAAATTATCCTTCATTAAAAATCAATTTGTTTATTGCTCATCCTTGTAATAAGGTGGGTAGGAAATATTGCCAGGGCGCATCTAACTTTGTTATGCAATTTTAATCAAAGCGCATCAATTTTACAAACAACATTTCCAATATGCGAAGCGAAGCATACCGATTTATTTCAATCCATTTGGAGATATGTTAATTACATCCTTAATTAGAGCTTAAAAGTTGTGAAATTGATGTTCAAATCGTATACTGTGCGGTAAAACGCAAAAACCATCAATATTAAACTATTTAATGTTACGTTCACAGCGGCGTACAAACAATTTAAATACGATTAATTGATTACCCAAGTAGAAATTCAACATTGAAAAATATTGACTCAATATTGAAATACAATATTCAATATTGAATGAACATTGTAACGATATAGGTCTCTATATAGACTCAATATTGAAATCA